>OOFC01038339.1:0-44256 GCA_900323345.1 Pseudochromis fuscus
TTTGTTCCACAGTATCTGTGCTTTTAAAATTGAGCCTTTGTGGTGCCGTGGAGAGACATTTCACTGTGCGTGGATTGTTTTCGGACCAGCGGGGTGTTATGGGAAGTTATTTCATTTAAAACAATCACACTCTTTATCTGCCATTTTGATTTTTTTTTCCAGCAAATCACAAAGGGTCTCAGATTGAGTGGAGCTACTACAACCATCCTGTCCTACATTTCTCTCTCTCTCTCTCTCTCCCTCTCTCTCTCTCTCTCTCCCACCCACCTTCCCCTCCAATACCACATTTGAGAAAAAAAAACTCTAGGATGAGGCCTAGGTTTCTGACAATCATGTAAAAATAGTCAAGCCAGTTTTATTTTTATAGCCCAAAATCAGAATTTGGCCTCAGGAGGCTGTACAGTGTGTGCAGTAGCACAGCACACCCTCAGTCCTCACAGCTACAAATTAGAGGCAACTGTTGTCCTTTTTTTTTCCTTTGTAAAAGATGATTGCTCAGTGATCTGGTTATCTAAATAACACTGTTTTCATAACTAAGCTAATCAGTGGTGGAAAAAGGCAGCAGTTCCCACACATCTGAAATCTGGCCAGCATAGCAACAAAGAAAGTTAGCCAATTATGTCTGCACGATGACAAATAGAGTGAGAGGGACTGAATATGCATGAGTCACAATCATTTTGTAAATGTAAATCAACTGTCCTCCGTCTGCATGTGTCACAGAACAGGATGATCAACTATTGATCTTGTGATGTTGGCTGTTCCTGGCCAGACAATGGTGTTGACTGTGATGATAAATGACAAGTTAAATGAATTTGTCACACGTTTTTTTTTCTTCTTTTTTTTCTTCCATTCTTTATTTTTCCTTTCTCCTCTCTCCAGCGCTCAAGTCTGAAACAAAACAATAAGTAGTGCATGTCTTTGGTCTGTAGCCAAATGTTGGTCTCACCAGATGTGCAGAAACCTGTGCCGCCTGGATCAGCAGGTAGTCCTGAAGCCTGAGATAATTAGAAACACTGTAAATCCTGTAGGAGCACAGATGGATATTACCATTTAGTCACTTCCCTAAGATAGGCGTATAGTGTTATTACAGCCCATGTGCTAATTTATGACATCTGCCTGAGAGTTTGTATTGTGAGACATAGTAAACTGGAGAGCCACAGGACAGAGTATAAATCACTTCAGGCTTGTTTTGGATACAAGGCCATTTGATGTTACAGACAGGGATCAACCCCAGGTTGCTGTCTTGCCCACTCAAACATCTTCCTTTAATAAAAGGTTCATGTTTTGGGCTTTGGGCTCTCCGGCAAGGTGACTCATCGTGCAACATGGCTCAGAGCTGCCTCTTTTAGCTACAGACAAAGAGCAAGCAAACAAAGCACAGAGGGAAAACCCTGAACTACACTACATCAGCTCTCATATTAGCTTGTGTTTTTGCCTCCGCAGCACTCAATTTTCTTCTCTTTGCTAAAGAGCAAGTGCCTTATACCTCCTCGGGTGCAAGGTGGGGGGAGCTCACGTTTGCCATTTTATTGTTATTTCATTATTCAAGCGGGTCACAACGGGGGCCGGGGATCATGTCGCTGTCAGCGGGCCAATTACCTACAGACATAATCACCTTGCTCTGTGGGCTGCATTGAGTATGAATCCTTATTAACTGTCTGTCAAAGGCGTCAGTGTGAGTCGCTGTACAGTAGCCGGGCCACTGATTCCACTTAACACCGTCTGGATTCACAGAAGTCGTAGCAAAGCGCTCGCAGGGAATTACAAGCATGTTGGAGTAAGAAGGAGTGGGTGGAGGTGGTGGTGATCACCTCTGCCTGCCCTTTTCTCTCACAGTGCACGACAGTGTGTTTCCACAGAGTCTGGAGCTCGGGGGGCACTTCCACACCAAAATCTTTGTTTAAAGGTTGCAGCCGAGGAGGAAGACCATTTTCTTAGTCATGAAGTGACACACCAAATTAACACCTTCATGCTCTGTGAAGTGGCCTTGAGGGACGAACCCACGCCAGATCACCCGAGCAGGAGGTGTGTGTGTTCATGCGTGTGCGTGCAAACAGCCTTTATGGTTATTGGCCTTCTTGTTGCTGTGTGAATGAGTCTAGTGATATTATATATTTATCTTACTGTCAACAAGACAAAAACCCAACAATGAAAAGATATGACTACAAAGAGGTGTCAATGTTTCCAAATCCTTAAATATCCAATTTCCCCCTTCGCCACAGAGCTCCATTGTTGCTCAAGTCCTCTAAATTAAATCACAAATTATGTAAATAGACGTCCTCCAGACACATGTCTGATCTAATGCAGGCATCGGCAGGACGTCATGTGGCAGTGGTTAAGGTTTGGTAACACAAACACATCTTGGTTATTGGTAGAAAAATATAATCATGTGGGTTAAAACTGATATGATGGTGAAAATAAATCATCTTTTACTGTTGTTCACCCATCCATCCACACTAACATCCTCCTCTGGATTTTGCTGCTTTATTGACTTGACGTTTGTTCCCATTATATTTAGTCACTCACACGTTATATAGTCTCTCACACATAAACATACTCTGTTTCCTCAGGTCAGCACGTTTTCTTTTAGTTTGAGAAGTTTACTTTGAATATGTAGATAGAAAAGAAAATTTTACAAACTGCTGTTAATACAAATATAACATTTCCTGTATCTGTTTCAAATTAAAAGCCTTCTGGTGTTTCAGTTTTTTGAGAGGGCTTTTATTGTGAAAGATATCTTAAATCTATCCACCCTTGTTTTTTTCCTGGCTTCTGTTTATTCTGTCCGGCCTTTATGTGTTCATGTTGACCAGCTTTTAATCCACCACTGGCTTTTAATGTAGGACCATTCAGGTCAAACATGAATTACTGTTGTGGAGTTTGCACATTATAGGACAGCCAATTAACCCACTATTAAAAACAAACAAACAAAATAACTAACGGCCTCTAGACTGTACTCAGCATCAGTTTTGTCTGAATTTCTGTAACATTTTCTCAATACGGATACAAACAAATCAGCACCATACCACCAGACCTTATCGGGCACAAGATGTGAAGAAGAAATTTTAAAAAAACATTGAACTTTTTTCAGTGTAGCATCAAACGTTTCCTTGTTGTCATTAGCCTTTGAGTTCGAGGCGTCCCCCTGGTGGATCTTCTCCACAGCTTCCTCAGCCAAAGCAAAAAAAAACCCATAGAAGTATATGGGCAACATCGACTGTATTTAAAAAAATGAAGGCTGATGTGGAAGTGCAAGAAAAGTGCAATACTCCCAATGCCCACTAGATGCTACCTCCAAAAAACTCTGGTGATCAGTCAAGTTGTTCTGACGTCATTAGCTAAAGTTAATGCTTCTTGTCAGTGATCTGCTCCATCTGAAAATCAATTCATCATTAAATAGATATTAGGCTTCAATGATTTAGGGGAGTGGTCAGTTTGATTGACAAGCTTAATCTCCAATGAGACCAGACCTGAAATCGACTGTCATACACACTGTCCTCGGGTTTAAGGGTCAGACCCACCTCCTCACACCTCCCTTTATATCCATATATGGTCACTTCTGGCTCTAAACAACCAACATGGCGACGTTCAAATGCCAAACTTCTAGCTTTAAAATGTCCACAATAAAGTGGATGACATCACTTTAGCTTTAAGCTACATTGCTTGAAATCAGCGCATTAGTTTTCGGTCATAAATGTTGAATTAATGAGACTTAGGAAAATAGTTTGCGTCACAGTGATTCATCCCATTGTGTCCTTATAAATGACAGAAAAGGTTAAAAGAAGCACTAATGACCTTATATTGGTGTTAACCCAGTATAAAGATTCACCCTGTTTGAATTGCAGTGCTGTGCTTTGATTTACAGTTTGATTCAGACGGAGTCAATAGTTTTTAAAATACAGAATTTTCACTCTCAGTGTTTGAAGGAGTTAATGAGCCCTGACGCTGTTTCAGTGGGTGACATGTTTTCTTATTACAATGAACACAGTTTATTTTGAATCACTGCCACACACACACTATCCTGCTGTCCTGAATACTCACTAGAGCACACTAGTGTATTAATCCGCTGCTGAAAATAGTCCCTAACAAAGGAACTATTTCCTCCTAAGGTTTTTAGATAAGTTAATACAGAAAAATGTTTCATAAAGAAACTACATATTTGGGGTTTTTAATACATATAACAGCAGGTAAGGTGTTTTTTTATTTAAACTGCAGTGTTAACTTTCAAAATTACGTTCCCTTTAAGCATGACTGCACTTTAGAGTCGACTTCTTTGTTTGCAGAGTCTTTCACCACATGTTCTGTTTTTTTAATATGAGTTCATCCTGCTGTCCAGATGTGACCTTTTGTGTCTCGTTGTGTGTTTTTCACACTCTGTGTTGCCTTCAGGTGCAGGGACTGACTCTCAATAGCAGGACATGCAAATGGAGGTCAAGCAACTAATTACAAAGAACGCTATTAATGTTAAAAAAACAACTTGTCTATAAAACACCCACAGCAGCTTATTGCTAGTGTTAGTATCTGTTATAACTGCAGTGAAATTCATATGTTCACTTTATGATTTTTCTCGGTGTTGAGACCTATTGCATCAAGTTGTTTATTTTCTGTAACAAAACAAAAAATATGTGTTCAATCATCATCTGACTTTTGTGCATGAAAACCATCTCTCACACCTTCCCTTTCATTTCCCAAAACTGGCTTTACTCATGTTCGTCCTGTGATCTCAAGCGGGATGATCAATATTTGCGGACTTCAAACGACGCTCCCTTCAGAGTTTGAATCTTGAACGTGATTTTTCTGGGGTAAATTCGGGGGAACCCTTTGAAGAACCGTGAATGCAAACAACATGGGCTTTAACATATAAATGCATTCTGTTGCTTAATGGTGATAATTGGAGACATATGCAGAGAAAATCCCTGTGGGTCTAAAATATGGTCTCTTATTCATCATTAATGGAGGAGCTCCAGAAAAGGCTTCACTTGATTTCTTCTTTAGAAATAAAAAACACAGTTGCTACATGTATCGGTTTTCCAGCTTGAACAGCTCCTGTTCGAGGTAACACTTTACGATGATAATCACAGCTCTTAAAGCTCTTTGTTTTTATTTTGTTCTAGTTCTTCATGACATTAACTTTCTCATTCTCACCAGGAAACGTTTGCTCGTAATGCAGACACACACACACCATCTCAACGACGGCCTGACATTTTAGAAATGTTTGCTTTCATATTGTTTTTATTTAGTTCCTCATATACTTCTGACCTTCTCAGTGTTATCTTTATAATGTCAGCAGGCAAGTTATTTTAAAGTTTATGAGTGGCATGTGGCTCATCTGCCAAACCCAATTTTTTATGCGTTGGGACACTTGAAGTCTTTTATTATGAGTGGGAAGGTCAAACGAGCCAGATGGGGGAACGACAGAGTGCAGACGGACAGAAAAAAAAAAAAATGAAGCGTTATTTGTGTCAGCGCAGTTCTGTGATGCATAAAACCTGCACTGATTAAACAGGTAATACTCTGCCAACTCACTGTGAACACGTTCGCATTCACGTTTCTAAACACAGCTTGTACATGAGGGAATCTGATAAGATCTGCACACAAAAACAAGCAAAATGAAATCTGCTTTTTCATTTAATAATTGTCAATGCAAGAAATAACATACAGATTTAATACAAAATGTTTTTTCTCATGAATAACAAATGTACATTTATATTATTCTAGTTGAGTGCATTCAGATTCAGATTATTCACTGGGACAAATTCCTATTTTCTAAATAAAACACCCTAATATTGTCATCTAGGTAAAAATAAAATAATAATAATTAAAAAAAAATGAAAATGAAAAATAAATGGACAAAACAACCAGGGCTCAAAAATGAGGCCAACTCCAACAATCATCATTTTCAATCATGAAATACTCAATGTCAATAAAGTTTTTCCTCCAACTGTTCCTATTAGTGACCTAGTCTATCTTGAAAAAAAATCCCAATTAAGTAGATTTTTAAAAGCAAAAAAAAATGATACAAGGTAACATTACACAGAAGAAACTACTCGTAACTACTGAGCAGAAATGGGATTAAAGACTGTTGCCTTTGTTTTTTTACAGGCAGTTGTGGAAAGTTTATTGCACTTATGTAAATTTGAATACATTGGTACTTCATTATATGAGTTTTATTCTACTTTAAAATTATACTTTTTTAAAAAAGAACTGATTTTACATAACAAGAAATACATATTTCAAACGTATACCATCCAAATGTTACAAATTGTTCTGAACCACTGCAGCTTTTGAGACCCACTTCAGGCCAGAAACATTCACAAACATCTTTCTGAATTGTTAACAGTTACACCGAAGAGACATTTCACCTGTGAACTTAAATAACAGCAACGATCAGAGCTGAGTCCACAAACATTCATCCAATAATCATCTCACAAACCCTATGGTTTATCTTGTTAATGTAAAGCCACTGTATGCAATGTGTGCTATCACATTTGGGGGTGTGGTCAAGTTGATTGACAGGTCTGATCTCCACTGACATTATATCTAAAATTGAGTCACACTTAGCAGCATACTCAGGTTCAGGGGTCAGACCCGCCCCCTCTCTCCTCCCTTCATATCCAAATATGGTCATTTCTGGCTACAAACAACCAACAGGGTGATCTTCAAATACCAAACTCATGGCTTCAAAATGTGAGTCCACAAACCAAGGAGTGATTGTCCATTGTCTGTCCAGTCTATGCTGAGAAGATGATTACCAGCTTCATGTAGCATAAAGTCTGGAAACAAAGGGGAAGAGGTTGCTAACACCTTTAAAGCTCATTAAGTAACTTTTATTTTTTCTCTGTGTAAATGTAAAAATGAGTTTAGGATGGTTTGTTCCTGTCTCCAGGTGCAGTGACTGCCAGGCTCGCATGCTTCGTCCACCTCCCTGACAGTCATGTTAGTTTCTGCTCAGAGCTGGAGTTTGTTGAACTGGGAGTTTTTGTGAATCATCAGCAGCTCCCTCTCCTTCACCTGCCTGCCCTTGAAGCCTCAGCGCTCCCGCAGCGTGCTAACACACCTCCTTTGTCATCTTCATCAAGCTGTGTCCATTCATTGATTTTACTAATGATTCACGCCGATGTTCCTCCCCCAACACTGCTGTTTGTAAAGCCTTCATTCAGTCGAGACGCATGAGGTTTGGAAATGAAGTGAAATGAAAACGTGCCATCAAATTTTAAGACTTCTGACAAGATGGATGTTTGATGCTGAGCTGTGGCGACAGCCTGAATGCGGTCATCCTTAATGTGGTGAATATGCCAACAGGCTTCAGGTGCTGCTGCTGAGACGGTGAAGAGACAGTTGGTCCAGAAGTCACTCAGCCCGTCTCTTTAAGGGACTGTGTGACAATTATTAGGAGGGGAAGGGGTGGACAGAAAAGTGGCGTTTTTATATTTAGTGACAGAAGAGTAGTTTTGGAGCATGGACGAGGTGGTTGTTTGTTTTTTATTATTATTCTTTAAACCTTCTCTGTGTGTAAAAATACTCTGTGGCTTTTAGAGGAATTCAGTTTTAACGCACCAGGAGGTTTTATGTCAAGCTAAGACCTCCTGAAATACAACAATTAATTTGCATAAGGTCACATCAGATCTCCATTCCTGGAGAAAGAAAGTTATTGAGCTCCTCTTCTAAAGATAAATATTAAGAGGAAAGAGAAAAAGGTCAATGACTTCATGAGTAAGTTTTTTAAATCCTGTTTTTGTGGTTGACTTAAAGATACAGTGTGTCCCCAGGAGTCCTCACAGCACAGCAGATAGAAAGTACATTATGAAATATTTTCCAGGTACTTATTTTTGTACGTTTACTCCACTGCAGTTACATTTTTAAAAACAAGTTAAATACAAAAAGAAGCTGGGGAGTTTTTTTATAGATTGAGCTGGGGGGAAAAGAGCCGATTAATTGATAATAACTTATCATATTTCTGGCTGTAAACCTGTTCGTTTCTGGTGTAAACAGAGGGAGAGAAGATCCGCATTTTACCAATAATGGAGGTTTCTAAGGACTAACTCAGGTTTAAGCCTCAAGTGGTCATTGCAGAACTTGTATTTTTATTATACTTCCATCTCACTTTCATTTTTCAGCCTGGATGTTACTGTTTTGTGTGTTTCTGAAAGAGTTGGGGGCAAATTTGACATATATGCTCACTGTCCCAACAGACCAACCACAGAAACAATAGAAAACCATTTTTTAAATATATGTATAAAAGTTGTTTTCCTTGTCTGTCCTGCAGGGCGAGCTGTTGAGCCCCTGCCGCTGTGATGGCTCTGTGCGCTGCACCCATCAGCCCTGCCTCATCCGCTGGATCAGCGAGAGAGGCTCCTGGAGCTGTGAGCTCTGCTACTTCAAGTACCAGGTCCTGGCCATCAGCACCAAGAACCCACTGCAGGTAACACAGAGGCAGCCTGTGCAGTCACCACATGATTCTTAAACAAACACACACACACAAACAAAACCCTTTGTTACAAATAGGATTCAAGGCATTGAATAAACAACCATGTAAACAAGATGACAGCACAACAACAACAAAACACTGCACTGAAGTGTGAGGTGACACTTCTTCAGACTCCAACCACACAGATATCCAAAGGTCAAAATATTCAATTCAGCTCTTCAATTCAGTTTTATTTGTATAGCACATCTTCACAATAAAATAACCTCAGGCCTCTTACACAGTCAAGTCACAGCCTTACAGTGTTATCAGTAGTCTATGATGAAAACCAGCTGATCTTCATGATGAGTTTACTACCATGCAACCAAAAGGCAACAAAAAATATTCTCCCTTGACAAACTGCTACCAGCTACGACTGCTGCTGAGTGACTGAGGGAGAAGTAGAGCTGCGGCCATCGGCGACCTTTCATAATAAAATATAAGATGTACAAACGCTGCTGCTGAGGACCCAGCGCTCTTTGCTAGAACAAATCTTGGGCCGTCGCTGTGGTGTGAGGACTGTTGGCCATATTGTGCTGACACATTTTCCCTCTGCGTCACCGTCCGTCTGCCCTCCTTTTCAGAGGCAGCCAATAAAACCTATTGAGAAGGTGCCATGTGTGTGTGTGTGTGTGTGTGTGTTTGTCATGTGTGTGGAACTTTCTCTGGTGAAATAAAGTGTAGACAAGTGATGGAAAGTATGTGCCATTTAGAGGTACTTTGCTAATGCAGTATTTTTTTTTATTATGCTTCTTTACACCTACTGTTTTTACATTTCAGATAAAAATGTACATTTTAGTTCCCACCTAACAGCTTTTCCTGTCAGCAGGCACTTCTGAAGGGTCAGAGGGTTCAGATAATAAAAAATAAGAAATAGAAATGAAGAAAAATATGTAAATATTTGTGTTTAGGAGGAAAAAAAAACAACCACATAGAATTACAAATTACTTATATTATAATCTTGAAATGTGAAGTTACTGTCTTAATAATCTCACCAACCCACTCAAACTAATACTGTTTTCTAAAAGTTAAAGAAAAAATCATGAAAGTAAATAAAAAGGTTTAAAGTCCTGATTTGAGACTTTTTGCATAGTAAGAATTTTTTTTTTATTATCAATCTTAAACATTGAATTGTTGATTTCCTGTAAATTCTCTGTCTGCTCTATTTGTGTGTTTGTGGGTTAAATTACCCCGTAAATAACTTGTATCCGAGCTTGTACAAAAAAAAGACACCAAAAATGTAAAGACGTGAAAAATAAAGATGTTAAAACAGTAATCAAGTTACTCCATTGAAAACACAGTCAGATAAAATCTGAATAAACTGTATCATGATGCTATTTCTATATTTAAAAAAACCCTTTCTGCTGTGTGTATATAAAGTGAAACTATATTTTGTACAACTTAAACACATTATTTTGAATGATATTCATTAAAGAGTCATTCACTGTCTTTGACATTTTTCTTGTATTCAGGACTCCCGGGAGCTTAATGCTTCATTAATTTAACTGCTAATTGATAAGTCAGACTCCTGGCTGTGCTCGTGCTGAACAGGATGATACCAAATGTGTGAAGTAAAGTGTTTATAATGAAGTCAAGGATTATGAATGCAGAATGTTTCCATTGTTGCACTGATACTTTTACTAAACTCTCCTGTTATCTTCACATTTATATCTTTTATCTTTGGGGTGAATTTGACCTCAACAATTTTGGCATTCAGAAAATCATCCATCCATCCATTTTCTATACCTGCTTATTCCACACCTGGAGCCTATCCCAGCTGTCATCGGGCAGGAGGCGGGGTACACCCTGGACAGGTTGCCAGCCTATCGCAGGGCTGAGACATAGACCAGGGTTTCTCAATTCCGGTCCTTGGGGACCACTATCCTGCATGTTTTTGATGTTTCCCTCTTCCAACACACCTGATGGAAATGATCAGCTCATCATCAAGCTCTGCAGAAGCCTGATAACGATCCTGATCATTTGAATCAGGTGTGTTGGAAGAGGGAAACATCTAAAACATGCAGGATAGTGGTCCCTGAGGACCAGGATTGGGAAACACTGACTTTATTCAGACATAACACAAGCAACAATTTCATATAAAGTAAGTGTTCCCTTTGATCTTCAACATTTCCTGCAATGAGCTAATAAAAGAAGAGATCATTTATTTCTACTATTACAGGGGATCAAGTAACGACATGGTAATGTGATGAACACATGGAGAACGATTACTAAACTCTGCTGTTCCTCTCACTTCTACAGAGCTTTTCAGCTCATTGTTTTCTAGTTGTTTTTTCGTTTAGCCTCCAGCTACTTTTTACTGTTGTGGTTCACTCCTTGCTGCTCTTTTCATCAGTGTTTTCTGCCACAGCAGGCATCTGTTTTATCGAAAATACCCTAAAAACCTACTGTGAGCTATCTGCCCAGCATCAGTGGCAGACAGACAAAGACAATGAACATAGTGGAGCATTTAGCAACTGAAGACTCAGATACTCCCTTCAGGATTCGGTGGAGACAAAAAAATAAAACAGTAACAAAAAACACACAACAAAAGCAGATGTAAAAGAAAGACAATATTGGACTTAGATTGTCAGGTGGCAAAACATGACTCCAGATGAATGTTAATGTATTTTAAAGCCTGGCCGGTGTATAGTCAGTGGTTTCTGAACTGTTTCTCTATTCAGGCTCTTATGGTGTTTGAGTTTCTTGAGCTGGGCGGCAGAGTGGTTAGTACTGTCTCCTCACAGCAAGAAGGTTCAGGGTTCGAATCTCAGCTCTGACCCTTTGTTGTGGGTTTTCACTGGGCACTCTGGTTTCCTCCGACAGTCCAAAGACATGCCTGTTAGGTGAATTGATGAGTTTAAATTGACCATAGTGTGAGCATGGGAGGGTGTCTGTCTTTGTGTGTTAGCCCTGCAATAGACTGGTGTATAGTATGGGGTGTACCTGCTCATTACCAACTCCAGCAGAACCCTGCAACCTAACTGGATAGGCTGGTATAGGAGTGTGAGATTTTTTTAAGATTTTCAGCGCTTTTTGTTTCCCTTGGTTTAAATTAATATATTTTGTTTGATTGATGTGCTCCTGTTCCTCACTGCTCACAACACAGGTGCACCTTAATCACTGAAGTCGAAATGGGTCAACTACTCGGGTCATGTGACTTCATACGAACATAAATAAAATGCTCACAATTTATGTCAAAATCCAAAATGATACAAAGACACAGGCCTTTAAATAGGCGTTGTTATTTTTACATGTTTATGTGGGTTTTTGTTTTGTTGTAAACTGTTTTCAGGGATGATTTTTTTAAGTTTATGTTGAAAAATAACGGATTATATTTATTTTAAAGTCTGAATTCGAGAGGGTATCTTCTTTGTCCACATCAGGGTATCAAACAGAGATCATCTTTTACAGATACGATTCGGTTTTTAGGCCTAAATAATCAATATTATGTTGTTGTTCTTTATTTTTACACTTAAATGTCTGTTATTGAAAAATTCACCAGTGTACAGTGTGCTTGTAACTGGTTCCTCAGTGTCCTCTGATAAGATATTGCTGTTGAAGTAGCAGCACAGGGGGATGAATATTATAGATTGTCTATAAAAGGTTTTTTTAATACATTTGTTTTTCTGCCTTCATCAGGTATGTGTGTCAGGGGGTACAGAGTAAACACTGTGAAAGAGAGGTCAGACAGTTTGAAAAAATAAAAAAATAAATTGTGTCAGTGTAGTCCAGATATATTGGAAAGTAACTATTATTTAATTTTCTTTAAGTATTTATGCATTATTTCCTTTTTAAGAGTTAACTGTATTTGTATCATAACACTACAAGTCAATGTAGCCATGGCTTTTGGAAGCCAGACTACCCAAAGGTTAATCCCTTAAACCTGTTTTAACTACATTAATACAGCATTTCTTTTAACAGTACAACCTATCAGATGGTTGACATATGTAGCTTTGATGTTTGATGATGTTCTTGTACAATAAACATAAAGAGTTATGTGATATATTTGGTGTCAAACTGAAAATGCATGGATGTATCTTTAAGATCTTTAAGTTTTACCTCTTAAAGTTGAAAAAAGTAACATTGTTGTATCATTGCCAAATATAAAAGTCAAATGTTGAATAGCAATGAACTCAGCTTTTACTACACCAGTCTGGTTCTACCACACGTCTTAATAAACTGCCCACTCTCCTCTGAAAGTGCAAAATACCTCCTCACCGACTGTACTCCTGTGATGTGACATCCTTAACCCTGCACCGTGTGCCACCGGGCAGCTACGTGGGAAGAGTCCTTGACCAAGTCATTGCTGAGGTCTGAGAGTCAAGTGTTCCCTCACACCCTGATGGATCCTCCTGCTCTCACATGGTCACTCAGATGGAAATTATTATATAAGACACAGTTGCCATTTTCTTCACAGCTCAGGAGTGTGCATTCCCTCACACAGAGCAATAAACAATTCAGATGACATAACACTCCTCCTCCTTTATTCAGCCTCCCCTTCTCTTATTCACACGTAAGATTATCCTGTATTCACTCACCCAACAAGCCCCTGCCTTTTTTTCATCGTAAGTGATTGACATTAGTGAGTTAGTGGAGTAGGGTGGATATTGTTCCTAAGCCCCTGATAAGACTTGTATAAATAGTTGAGCCCGGCATTATATCACTTTGTTATTGGGAAAAAATGGAAAGCATTCCAGTGCGAGGAGGATTAGTCGATATTCAATTAACCCAGGCAGACAGTCATGGTGACTGTTTATCAATACCTCTTTTTAACTGCACACCCTCGGCACACTTAATTAAACTTCTCATTAATGGCATCAAACAAGTGAGCAAACTAACAACACAAACACTCAGCCAAGTTTGGAAAAGTGAGCTGAATCCACTGGAAGCACTGACGGGCAAACTGGTTGTTTAGAGGAGTCGGTCGAGCTGCCGCGCTGGCCTGGGGTCTGTGCCAGGGTCGTACGCGCACAGAGGAGCACTTTATGTGTTTTAGACATGGCACAATTACGTGTCCTCAAAAGTATTTGTCTGGTTATTGATGTGTATCTGGGACACGTTGCGACCCTTGACCCTGAAATCGTTAATTTCCTCGCATTCCACAGTTGAGCGTCTGAAAGCCTCGCATGGCTCAAAGAGGGCGGTATTGTGGCTTCACAAGAAGGAAGACTTTGCTGTCACTACTGCGGGATAACTGGATCCTGCTTTGTAAACCAAGGACTGGAGGTCACACTCCTCCGCGCCCTGTGTTACAGACCGTGTTGCATTGTCCTTTTTGTTAATCGGCTACAAATCAGGGCAAGTTAACCAATCGGGGGCAGCGGAGCGACTGTCTAGACGGTGATAATGATCTGCTCACATGTGATCAAACACGCCAGTGCTGCTGTAGATCTGTTGTAGTAGCTGTAATAGTTGTGCTCTTTTGGAAATGACTGGTTGTGAGTTGAACTGCAGACATTATGAGAGACACTGCAGAAAGATTAAAGAGCAGAGAGAGAGATCAGATCGAGAACAAACAGCAACATGGAACAAAGGAACCTGTGAAGCTGGATATGGAGGAGCAGCAAACACTTCACTGGCTGAAACTAATGCATTTCAGCCCGATACTGGAAGCTAATTCTGGTCAGTTCACCACTTTGGTCTAAACTAACCTTGGATGAATTGCCATTAAATTTTCTACAAGCCCTTGTGGTTTGAAGAGAATAAAGTTTACTCATGCAACCTTTCCTCACACATGACCACTGGATTAATAGTTTAGTCTTTTAGTAAAATGTCTCAGCAGCTTTAAAATCCATTACCATGAAATTTGATTTCTATTTTGCCCACAGTATAAATCCTACTAACTTCTTATCAGTCCAAAATTTGAACTTGCTCAGTACTTTATGATACTGACTAATCACCTTCCTATCAGCCTCTGCTGTATTTTGCAAAGTGATGTTGGTATGTAAACATGTAAACAAAATATAATGGCGGCCATGGTTGATGTTGGCGTTAGAAGCATTCAAATGTGCTGTGAATTATTTTTTTGTTTATGAACTATGAGAAAATAGCAAAGTTGAATTGCTTTAATTGTGAAAAAATAATGTTAAAGATTTATAATTTTATACAAAACAGAAAAAGAGAAGGTCCACACACTTGAAGAGCTGGAATTAGAATATGTGTTTTTTTTATTTTTTATGTGATGCCTTAAATAATGAATCAATTATACATTATTAAAGTTGTCATCAAGGTTCTGTGGACAGATGACTGACTAATCATTTCAGCTCTACCTGGGTTCACTACATCAAAGGTCTTTAAAAGTGTCTTTTTAACTTTTGTACCTCAATAGTTCAATGTGCCTTTAATCATTTTGACACTTAATTTCCTTTATTTTTTACTAGCCGTAGATATTTAGTAATAATTTGCTGAAGATACACATGCTGTTGTAAAAAGGTGTTTCTTATTGATTTGCAACAATGGTTTATAATTTTAAAGGAATAGCATCTTCTTTTTGCTCTTTTTGTCTTAAAGGTATATACCGTCATATCATGCAACACTGTTTTGACACAGGCTGTATAAAGTACAAAAAGTGACAAGTCAAACTAGGCCAGACAAGGTCCCATCGATGGACCCCTGGGTGATCGTCAGACAGACAATAACACCAGCACTGTAAGGACTTCATCATAAAGCAGTGAGCAGTAAACAAACCACCAGTGTATCTCACAAGTCGTGTGTCTCATTTGGTTGTCAATCTCACACGTTTGCCGTCCCATCTTTGTTTGTCTCTCTCTGCCTCTGTGTGAATACCAATGAACATAGAGCTGTTATCACCTGAGCCTGGGATGACAGCATCTGAGTGATTTATCACTCATCTGCCTCAGTTTCCTGCCAGGCAGGATGTGTTTTTCTTACTTGGGAAATGAAAATGTCAAATGCAGATTTTCGGTTGTGATGGCTCAGCAATATTTTAAGTTAAGATGAAGAGTCTAATGCCCCCATCTGTAACCTTTTATGTGTGTGTGTGTGTGTGTGAGATGGAATTTTACAGCTGTGCAGATAAAAACTGATGGCAGTGGTGTTTGTGTACTGGGTCCACAGATAAGCTGAAATATAATCTTTCCAACTGTTTTTGATCAAAGAAGTGAAGCCTCACTATGTTGTCGCCACAGCTCCATTGTAATTCTCCGGGCCTCTTCTCTTTGTGTTTGGCCCATTAGAGTGCTGTGCCGCTGTCCTCTGCTAAGTTTGCTCTGAGAGTTGAAATGTTTTCCCCTTGGCCGCCTTGTGCCAGCCCCCTTCCCTTTCCACCGATGTGGGGGTGAGCTTTCCCAGGACAAAGAGATGAATATATAATGGAATGAAAAAAAAAAAGAGGGGGTGGGAGAGACAAAAGACAGCGGGTGTGTGAGGGAGAGGGAGGAAGGGAAAGTGGGAGCGCAAGTGAAAAGATATAGAGGGCTTGACAAGTGCCTGTCAAGGGGTTCAATACTTCTGCCAAGCTCTGAGTGTGGGGACACTGAGACAGAAAGAAGTAGAGAGAAACAATCTGTACTTTTTCCCTATTACAGACCCAATTGCTAACTCATTACAGACTCCACAGGGTGTGGGGTACACGGCGCACTCTGTAGTTAAAGAGTTGCTGTAGAGCCGCTCAGTCCAACTGCTCCCCCCCTCTCTCCCCTGGTCCTCCAGCACATGGTACAGTCCATTTAAAAGGCTGCATGTCATCTCAGTGTGTGCAGGGTCCTCTGTGAGAGCAGCTGCTCACAGCACATTCTCCTCGGCGGGAGCATTCACTTTCCCTCTGCCTGCTGGGCTGCATCTCCTCTTCTCCTCTGTCTTTCCTCTCTCTCTCTGCTCTCCTTTGCTTTTCTCTCTTCTTCTCTTTCTCCCGCGCTCACTCTCTTTCTCCTTTGCCCCACACACACACACACACACACACACACACACACACACACACACACACACACACAGGGCGGTGCCCACCGAGAGCCCAGTGCCGCCTTCACAGACCCCCTCCAGGGTGTGCCTGAGTCATGTGTGCTCATAGGCACATATCTTCACAATGACTTGACTTGGCCTAAAATGACTTGAGGATGCCAGGGCGGTTACTGGGCAGACAGAGGCAGATGGAGGAGAAAGAAAAAGATTAGAAAGATATTATAAAGAGATTAAAAAATGCCAACAGAGAACCCTGGGTAGAGACTGAGAGGGCTCTACGGAGGTAGAGATGTAGTTGTTAGTGGATCTAACCTACTTTCTGTCTCCTGGCTGAATAAGTCAGCATTGCTGTACTTCCCTGGCACACTGAATAATTCACAAACACACACATAGAGAGAAACACATTCTGTTTCTCAGCAGTAAGCACTGATTGGCAGAAAATATGCTCTTCCTGCAGAAGCGATGTGGAAAAGGTTTGTGTGTGTGTGGCCGGGAAGTGAGGTTTGTCGAGCACTAGTGGCAGAGCGGGCTTCAACTGACGGTCACCTTCCACACAGACACACACACACACAAAAATAGGTCACCCCTTACAATGCTCTCAGAAAAAATCCATCTCCTGCGCTGCGAGCATGAGGGGCAAAGATGCACTGCTACAGCACAAAGACTAAAAGGCTCTCAGCCAGTTTGTTGCTCTGCTTCCAAACCATCTAACAATTCAATAAGCACCACTGGTGGTCTCACAGTCTTTCTATAGCTCGGTATGGCTGTAATCAGAAAAAAAAAAAAGAGTCATATTCAGGTACACAGAAAGCTGCGACAGAGAGACGTATTGGAAAGCATAAACCTGGACACACCAACCTCGTAAAACACAGACAAAGACAAAAACGGACAAATTCATGGTCTGAGAAATTGTCAATGGCATTTTTAAAATATTTTTTCGACATATTTTACACCAAGCAATTTGTAGAAAAACCTGCAACTGAATATTGACTGTAGATACAGATGTAAGTATTGCATCACTCATCCAACTCTCTCCAAAAAGCAAATAAGTGAATTTTCTTACGGTGTAAAACTATTTCTACAAGTCACCATGAACCACCAAGAACCAATCAGCATGTCAGGTGTCTGCTGTTATTTGTACAGTTACACAGAGCTCATTAACTGAGGAAATAACATGAAACCACACCCCGTGAGTCAGTGGTCCGGACCTTATGTGTGAGACTTCATTAGCTAAAGATCTTGTCAAAGATAATATCAAACAACTAACATCAGTCGTCGAGCTCCGGACACACATGCAAACAGGCACACACTTTAGCACTGTGCAGTCATTTCCACTTAATGCCTACTGGCCGATATAGGTCAGTGGAGCACTGATAGCATGAGTGGGCAAGAACATTCACACGTGCGCGCGCACACAAACACATCAGGGTCTAACAGCCTGTCATTCGCTGGCACAAAGCAGAATGTGATTTCCTTTAATTAGCCATCAGCCTTTCCTTTCTATCTCTGTCTGTCTGTCGCTCTTTCATTTTCAGAACCATCTGGCACAATCACTGCATGCTGACTTGGTTATGCAAGTCACAGCGACGTGACGCATGACGACACAACAACCACGGGGTTATGTCAAAAACAGGAATCTCTGAAAAAAAAAAAAAAAGGAAATGTTTATGCACCAAAATCAATACGTAGATACTCAATAAATACAAATGTCACTGTCTTAAATCTCAGTCTGTGTTTGTGACTGCGCACACGTTTCGTGGTCGACACACTCACACTGACCGCGGGAAGCACCTGTACTGAACTGAAAGCAGCGGGGAGGAGGGGGGTTCAATCAGCCATTTAAAACCACTGTCGCTTCTGGGTGCCCACTTCCGTTGGGTCCTCACCCATGTGCGTACACTGTGTAGTTTACTGTAGACAGACGAAAACAGAGAACCTTCCTCTGACTAATGAGTCACTGTGTCAGAGCCTTCGTAACGTCACAAGACAAAACAAAGTGGACAAAGAAAATAAAAGAAAGCGGAAGGATGTGGAAGGATGAGAGACTGAGTGACAGTCAGAGAAACAGATGAAGGCTGGACAGAAAAGAAGGAAGAGAGATTTAAATATCACAATAGCCAGAAGTTCACTCCTTAAATGTATCATCATTTCCGTGGTGTGTTCCTTATTCTTTTTAATTTTACAAAAAAAACCTTAGGATAACCCCCCCCGCAAATATCAGAAAACTAGTGGGTGTGTCGATGAAATGAACTACAGCAAAGAGATTTAACAAGGACCTCATTATGCATAAATAACTTGTGACTTTGTCCTCACACAAGCTTCTGTTTCACTGGAGAGGCCAAAAAATAGGAGACCAATGTTTCTCAAATTAATACATCAAAGCTGCTGCTAAATAAAACACCACACTCTGAAAACCTAAACCGCACTGAGAGCAGGGACGTTTCCACTGACCACTGACTTAGTACTTGAGCAAACAGAGTTAACATGTACCGGTACTGGCTCGGCAGCGACTTCCCACACTGCACCGGGGCCAGCGGCAGGAAGCAGATGTGGACAAACCTCATATAATCCCAATCATCTGGGACAGGGTCTCATTGTGTGTTTAGTGTGTGCGTGGTGTTTGTGTGTGTGTAATAATCACTTCCCCGCTCAGATATACACCGCCTGTATGAAGGGTCACACGGCTGACCTTTTGTCTGTGGATTTTATACAACTTACTCCATTAAATCTGGACTTTTGTGTTTGTTTTCTGACGTTATGATAATACACTAACGGATTCCAGTCCGCTGTGTGATACCACGTCCACTTCAAGGACACCTCAGTAAGTAACAGGTATGTTAATGAGCGTATGTATCCACTTCCTTTTGCATCAGTCACACATTACTCACACACAGGGCATTACTGTACAATTTCCTGAGGGTTTGAGTGTGTGGTCTCCTTATCTTGATCAATTAAGTTCTTCTGCCTTGTTGGTGGGTCAGCTAGCTTTCATCCTGTAAAGCCTAACACACACACACACACACACACACACACACACACACACACACACACACACACACTAACTTTAGAGCGGAAGTATTGTGTTGCGTCTCTTCTGAGAACCACCCGGCTTAGAGGCAAAGGCTGGTTTCTGGGTTAAGCCGTGGGAAGGGGCGGGTGAGAATGTAGGAGGCTTGTGACACCAGAAGAAATTGGGAAGTCTAGTTTCTTGTTGTAGTAACTTGAGGCGGGCTGACAGTAGTTGCCACACACACACACACACACACACACGCACGCACACACACAGAAAACCAGCAGCCGACCCCTGCAGTGTACCCCTCTGCACCCACGCACACAAACAAGCTAATAAAAGCACAGATGTACAAACACACCAGGCTTCTCATTTTTTAGCCAGTGATGGGAGATGGCAGAGAGGACAAGCACCGAGACCATACACTGTGCCGCTATTCTTAGCAAATGTTTAAAAAAAAACACTAGTTACCTACAAATACTTTGTAGACAAACTGAACTTTGTCTTGAAATTGATGCAGCTGATACTGAAGACAATACAGAAACAAAGCAAAAACTGACCACAGGCCACAGATTATACTGTAAAAATAACTCTATAACTGTAATGGTATTTCACTATATTTTTAAACTGCACAAAAATCTTAACAAAATTACAAAAATAGACTAAATTTACATGACTGATGTAAAATAACATTAAAAACTGTGACTAAATAATTATTTTTTAAAAGTGAATCAATGAAACTCAAGTGTAAAACTGTAAATACATTTCAAAAATGTTACTTACAATTAAAATGGACCACTGCCTCTCCTATTTTTTATTGTTAACTAACCATATCTTGTTGAATTGTATAATTTAGAAAACATTTTTACAACAAAAGTCTTTACACGTGCCCTCCATGGCACATCGAAAACCTAAAATAACACAAAATCTCATGTAAAATTAAAATAATCATTGAAAATGACTATATTTCTATGAGCTGGTTATTTTTCTCAGATTTTACAGTGAGCTCAGGTTCAGCTTCTTCATTTGTATTTGTACATGCAGCTAAATTTGGTTTGAACCCAACATACCTGGACTCAATCACCGTCTCCCATCCTAAAGGAAAACCACTTAAAACAAGGACTCCTTTTTTATTAGTAAAACCAATTTTAAATTTTATTGTTCTTCAGATAACTTGTCTGCTCACAGCTTTCCTGCCTCTAATGTGATACTTTAGCAATAATAAGGCCTTCAGATTTTATACTGGCGTACACACACACACACACACACACACACATCTCATAAAGTAGAAGGGGAAGCCCCCTGGTGACAGTGGAAATTGTTACTACACACAAAAACAAACCCATAAGAAGATATACACACACTCATGGCATTGTCACATCTTCTTTTCTTGCCTCCCCTCTGAGTGTTTTATGTCTGCCCGACAGGACACTTTAGAGAAGCGCGTGTGTTTGCACTTTTTGGTTTTCTTTGATGTGCTGCTTGGGAGTAATCTGCCTGGAAAGGTGTGGCAGGAACACACAAACACACACATACGGAGGCTGAACTGTGTCTAAACCCTGTCTAGACTACAATATTGAACCCAGGGTAAAAGCAGGTACACATGTGTTTAGAGACAATATCAAAGCTGGAGCGATAAAACAGGAGACCTCATCACAAAGATAGCGGTGTTTCCTTTCTGTGCGGTTTCCCGTCACTGTGCTCCTCGTTTGGTTTCGTACACACTGAAAGTCTGTTAACATGCAGACTACTGTTTATTTGACACATGAGGGCACTCTGCATACGAACACTTTCTTTATACAGTCTATGATTTGATGCTTGCAACAGAACCTGGTTCCTGATTGGTCAACAAGTAGGCTTAAGTGCCACCTTATATTTCACATTGCATCTCAGCAGTCTATGACGATCCAGTTAAACTTGTGTTCGATTGACACGCTGTCAGCATTTTGGAGATGAGCCTGAAAAAAAAAAATCCATGCAACAAAACCCTGTGAGGCATTTTGGATTGAAGTGTCCATAAATGTTTGTATCAGGCTGCATGGTGGCCCACTAGCTCCACGTTTCCCATAACACAGAGGTCACAAGCTCAATCCCTGCAGCTTGTATGTCTATCAACAGCTGTGTGTTCAATCAACCTGGCCCTGAGCTAAACTCCACACTCCGACCACCTCGCTCACTGTATTCACTGTACTGAGAGTGTTGTCTCAGTGTATAAATAATGCAGAAATGTGCATAATGAAAAGAGGCTGTAACAAAGCACAGTGCCTCTAGACTGTCAACCCAGAGCAAATGTATGCTTTTTCTCTTCTACCTAAATGAATACAGACCCTTTCTCTGACCACCGGAAGTAACACATCAAAGCTAACGTGCAAAATACTTTCTCTCAGACAGCGAGCAGCGTGAGCTCTCCCCACACAAACCAGATTTGTGAGTCAGCAGAGTGACTCTAAAAGAGCTTGGTCAATACAGGTGTGAATTTTTTTTTTTTAACACCTAAATAGGTGTAAAAGGTCATGTTTGGAAATGAGAACCTGTTCTCAAACATTTTTTATCTGGTTAAATAAATGTCAGATTAAAATAAATTTTAAAAAATAGATGGATCCGAATGTAATCACAATCAATGGATTAGGTGGTGGTATCAAAGTAAAGCTGTGAGTTTTCACACCACTTTAGTGAACTTTAATACATAAATTGATGTGTCACATAATAAAACTTTGTCATTTCAATGTGTTTTTATATACACAGCTGATTGCTCTCTAGCACCATGTGGTATTTAGGACTGTTTGGTATTCAGGCCAGTTGCAGTTTACCTCTGGGTATCTTCTCCAACCATCCCTATCTAGTCCTTTCCCTTAAATGACAAATACTGCCAATAAAAATTCCCACCAGCTTACATTTACATAACAGCAAATTTCAATATCTTTCTTCTTTTCACTGCTTTATTTTATGATTTACACAACTTACCTTACATGCTCTGTATTCTGTTCAGTTTCCTTCTACCCACTGAAATATATTATTTTACTGTATTTTATTTTACTTATCTTAAATCCTCCTCTCTGGATGCGCCTATACTGTTCCTTCTGTGTAACTGGCTATTTTGTTTTTTTTTAATCTGTCTCTCTTACATAAGTGCACTAATAGCTGGTTTGGAAAGTCGTGGGTTGACGGAGCCAGTTGATAACCACCCTTGTGAAACAAGTAAGATTGCCATTGTTTGGTTTTGCAGAACCAGCAACTGCACAGATGGACCAATTTCGCAGAACCTGCGTCACAGGACAGACTCCAGGACTCAACAGTACATACTTTGCCTTTTATCTAATTTGTATTTCGTGGATTGAGCCTTCATCACCAGACCAGATTGGTTAAAATAATCATACCATGTGCCGTTTACTGATGACATGTTGCAAGTTATCACAGCTGAAACTTAAAATTGCTGTTGAATTTGTGACTACCATTTAAATTCACCAACAGGCAGTGCTCTTTAGTTCAACTTTAACACAAAATCTGTCACACACTCTCCAAAAAAAGGAAGGTGTTTGTTGAAGATATTCTCGCTACGTACCAACTCTATAACACATAACCTTTTAAAATAATTACAGCGGCAGGGTCAGAACCAAAAATGTGTCCTATTAACATCTTTAACCTTCTTCATTATCTTCCTCCTTCCACTAGTCTGAACATCACCAAAACCAACAACTCTCTCTAGAAACAAAGATAAACTAATTCCACTCAAAGTGGGTCACATGACTGTTTCGAACACCACAAGACACTTCTCACATTTGGGTGCCAGGTCGAAAAAAAATCCTCAGCATCCTGGTTCCATCAAATAGCTGAAAAAGAGTTCTGAACAAAGCGTATAATCTCTGACTCCTTGCCCTACTAGAGCCTGCAATTATGTCTATAAAACACATTCTATATATAAACAACAATAGGCAGTTAAAGTGGGTGTTATGTCAGGGTGTTCTGGTGACTCACTGCGCAGAGGAGCACACCCCATGCGCTTGTGGTGTTGCGAATTTGACTCCAGTAATTGAAAGCTTCACACAAGAACTTGAAATTGGTACAACAGACCAGCAGCAGCAGCGAGCTAAAGCACTTACTTACACGATCGCTGCGGCTGATGATGAGACTTAATTGTGCCTGGTACGCTGGCACACAGCCCACCTGTACTCAATATGGACAGGTTTTCTTCTCTGCAAGCTGTTTGCTCAATAATTTAGGTGAAAGTCAACATTCCCAAGTTCGCGTTAGTCTGAAGCCCAATTTACATGAACCCCACAAAGCTGATATTCAAGCACAAAATTAACTTCACTGAGACTAACGAGATAAAGGAAGCACTTCAAATTAAAGCACATACATGCCCCAAAGACTAAGTTTAAGGGAGCTGCTTGATAGTCAAGTTACTGTGTGGAGAAAGGCGTGACAGCCTGAAGGCCAACAGGAAGTATGTTTCACTGTTGGAACAAATTATTATATTTCATGCCATTAAAGCTCATTTGAAAGGAAACAACAGACATCACACAAATAATCAAGATTCATAGCACGACAAGCAGTCAATGGTGTCCTGTAAGTCTGGAAAAAAAAGGGGGTTTCTGGTTAAAATTATGCCATTTTCAGGAAGGCTGGAGGGATGTTTTGCTGGGAAATTGATAAAGGAAAGCCCTTGTGTACCTCTACAACAAGCTTTAAGATCACGTTAACTCGCCTACGATTTCTCCTTACACAACACTAGAGGACTGTGGTTGTAGTAGGTTGTTTAACAAGGCGTGGATGTGTGTCAAGTTATGAATGAGAGGTATGATGCTGCTAAAAGAAGAACCTACATTTACCCAGTCAACTCTACACGAGGAATGAAGGTCAAGACAAACCAGCAGCCAATAAAAAAAGCACACTGAACGAGACTTTTACAATCCTACAAAGTCATTGTACAGTAACATATAAAAGACCATAAGAAGAAAAGTTTTATTTTGATAAAGACATGTATTATTAAATCAAGCCAAGAGCAGACTAGTCCCAGCTCCTTTGCTCTCGTCCATAAAGCACTTCCTCAATGCCTCTTGCACAGCCTGTGCCCCTGCTAGTCTGTTTCTTTGCGCAACATCTCCCAACTCCCTGTTTTCTGAAACTCAAAGGACAGGACAGCCGAAGTCTATTAGACACAGACATAAAGTTCTACTTATTTCAGAATTTGTTATGTACTTCACTTCACTAGCGAGGGAGGCCTGTCAAATTATGTAGCCTTGATCCAAAGTGTGCAAAACAGTTGACAAAGTTCTACTTTTAAAGCCAGGACAAAATGTTATGAAATGGGCCAAGAAAGAATGTTGCAAGCTCCGGCAAGCAGCTTGCATGAAGTAGGGAAGTAAGGAGTGTGTGTGTTTGTTTGCAACTGTGGGCAAAAGGAGAAAAAGTTAACTGTTCTGACGCTGATTAGCCTACTTCCAATGAAACAAATCAGAAAACTTATCTGAAACATCATGTAGATCCTAAAGATGACCAAACCAACCATCTGCTGCTTCGAAGTAACCTGGAACTGGGGCCTATGTTATCTACTTTATTGAAAGCTACACTGATTTAAACTTACACTGTTGTGGATACAGATAATAAAACACAACATTTCCCAAAGCCCTGATACTAAAATACCCACTTAATGACATAAATGTTATTATAGAAGTGCCATTCCTGTTGTGGCTATTTCTGTTATTTCACAAGCCTGGGAGAGGTCCTATTTTCAGTCCAGAGTTGCAACACAGTAACATCCAGAGATGTAGGAAGGCCAAACCTATGACTGCGGGTCAGCGGTCATCATAAGGCAAACATGCGTTATCAAAATGACTTTAACAACAAACGCTGCTTTTCAATCCTCTCAACAGACTCTGTGACTACAAAATATCCTGTACACTTCTTCTAACGTTGGGTTAAAGATCCAATAAAACTTGCAAACAGGATACATATTGTACCTGATAATAACAAGGTGGACTTATACTCAGATGGCCGTTTATTCGGTACACCTCACTAAAACTAATGCGGTCAAGTACAGCAACCCTATGCTCTTTTTATTGAAATTAATGTTCATTTCAGGGGGCGTAGTTTGAGGCATATCACATATTCTGCAAAAGCAACAATACATATTTGCTCATTTTTTTTTACTAAATGAGAAAATACAATCAAATTTCATAAATCTTTTCAACAATGTGCCATAACTAAAGTACGCAAAAGGAGTACTAGGAGATAATGCATGCAATCAAGCTCAGTTTTGTGGATAATAACTGCTTATTGAATCTAGGAGGAGACAATGAATCAATGCACTGTATCCCTACAAGACAGTAAGCAATAGCCACAATAACACACATGCACAGTAAGCCCAACAATTACCTACAATCTAAGCTGCATGTAAAAATTAGCCCAGGGCTGGAAAAGTGACGTGAATGTGTCCTGCTCTGTTGTATGCCCAGTTTTTTTATTTTAAAGAAACAGGAGTCGGTGGTGTTTCTGTGGGTTTGGGAGACAATGCTAGGCCGCCATGTAAAGCCTGGAAATGGGAGGAAAAAGGAAGAGGGCAGTGTGGCCGCCCCTGCCTCACCTCCTAGGGGATACAGGGAACCAGGAGACGGGGAGGTGGGGGTGGGACACGGAGGGTCAGTATGGAGGAAAAGGTGGAGATTATGAAGGGACAAGGGACAGGGGAGATAGATATAAGATAAAAGGAGGCTAGGTAGAGCCTCCAGTTATTTTTGACCCACCATAAAGTCGCTGCCGAAGTTGTCCTCTCCCCTCTCCTCGTCCCCCTCGCTCATGGCCTTCACCCCCTGGATAAACTTTCTCAGGATGCCGGCTTGGTCCATCCTCCAGTCCTCTTGTAACGTAACCAAAAAAAAGACAATTTCCCAAACTAGCGAGAAAGGGAGGAGGGGAAATTCAAAAAAGAAAAGAGGACACAAGGGGAAGGGAAAAGGGGGGAATAAATAAAAATAAATAAGCTTCACGGGTCCTCCCAGAGAGTCATCGTCGGTTCACAACACAACACCTTTTTTTTTTTTATTATCGCCCCATGTTGTTTCTCCTTCTTTCTTCTGGACTGTTTTCACAACGACAGCGGTTAGTCCCAAAGAAAAGCACCAACGGCCGGGTTTTCAGCCCCACGAACAAGTTTACAGCAGTGGCGTAATGTAAACTATGAACATTCTGTGTTGAGAAAAAATAAAAATAAGGAAAAAGGACAAAAAATTAGCCAGGTCTGGTCAGTCTATCTACCCCTCCCTGTCTACCTCGGCTGCCACATTCACACACTGCTGCTCGTTATTCGCTACTGGGGAACATCCGGACTGGGCAAAGCCAACGGACAAGTAGACCCTCCCCTTCCAGGATATAGCGGATTCTGATTGGACAATGGAGACCAGGAATTAGAATCACATTGGCTGAGGTGGATGTAGCTCATCTCGACTGCCAGGTCTGATTGGATAAAATCTGTGTCTGTCGTTTTGACGACATTTGTCGTTAATATTGGTATCAAAAATTAGTACTGTAAAGTGTATGGATGCTTTTTGTTGAAAAAAAAGTACATGTACTACAATCTTTTTTCTTAAAATTTTATATACGTTTAAAAAGGTAAGTAAAGTATATTTTCTAAAATATTCATACTTTCTATATGTTTAAATGAAGTGCAAAATAGACAAAATGATATTTTCTACATGTTTGAGGGTTTGTAACCTTAATGGCATGTTTTTTTTGCAATGTGCGTTATAGAATAGGACCTCGTAGCACAGACTCTATTGTATCATTGTATTCTTTATCTCTACTGTAAATTAAAAAGTAAAGATATAGGTAAATAATTCTGTTGATGTTGCACATAGCTGCTGTCAGTGTAGTATCAGTACTTATCAATCTGAATATCACAGATGGCACTCATTTGCTGAGAAGTGCATATCAGAAGGATTTCTCTGCACACACAGTAACAATTTTATGTGACAAATACTCCATTCAACTCTGTTCTGCCTTTATATATATAATCTGTTGAATAACCCTGTTCTTGTTAACTGAAGTAAGATAGATAGATAGATAGATAGATAGATAGATAGATAGATAGATAGATAGATAGGAGGGCAGATAATGTGAAGCTCAGAATAAAGAAGCAGCTGACAGCCAACAGATTGGGTCAGATATATAATCTGGATTAAGATATTGCCAGAAATAGAAACAAACAAATGTATCATGTAACTTCCTCACTAATGGTCACAGTTATGTATAATTCTCCCGTGTGTGTGCATGAGTGTGTTTACTAATATGTTGTGATACATACTCAAAGCCAATGTAAATACAGCATATCTGATTTTGAAAGTCAATTTAGATAAGGACAGAGTGAAATTCATTTTGCCACTATTTTGGTAAAAGTTGCAGCATTAGTTATGCTAGTAGTAGAGACATTGCGACTGCATTTATGCTGTCAGTCATTATTGTAGCAGCAGAAGATGAATATTATATACGCATTACATAATTATGTTTAGGGATGCTAATTTGAGCATCCACTTCATTTAAATTTAATGTAACTGACACAGAAGAAAAAAGAACAAGCAGCTAAAGATGAAGAGAAAAACAGAGAAAGCAAATTGGTATTCTGGAAAGAGCTGTCGGGGGACGGGAACTCAATAGACACTTATGCATGATGAACTGTCTTCCAATAAACACACACACAGAAAGTGGGGGAATCGAGTCACTTTGTTTTCCTTTAGTTCTACCAGTGACAACAAACAAGCCCATCTATTCAGTCTGAGTGAGAGGGAGAAGGAGAAGGGACGCTGTCACTGGGCCAACAAGCTTTTTACTCACACAAACTGCTGGTTGTTGCTCTTGTCTTTAAAGTTATTTGCTTGTTATCCCAGTAAATATTCATTGTTTTCCTTTGGCGTTCTTTCCCTTGGTTCCCTGAGTATCTGTGCTGTTGTCCTTTAGCTGATAACACTACTTCTCTCTTTTATTTCCATGCATTCACACTTTTATTTTACTTTCTTAACTGACTCGAACTTTACTTTAGTTGTGCAGTAAATGGTTTTGCCTATTAAAGGTTAAATATCCTACATTAAACAGTAAAACCCAAAGATTTTCAACCAAATACACAAAAACAGAATGAATAAGAAAGCAAATCCTCACATAGAAGTTGAAACTAAGACATGTTTGGCATCAAAGTAGTTGCTTGTCAATTGTCTACTCATGGACTAATTGACTTATCAAGTGAATTTAAGCTCTAGTATAAAATAAATTAGGTGCCATTTTAGCCCTCAACTAATGTTATGAGGCTGTACATACACCAAAAATGAACTTTGTATGAACAAGTTGTGAGCATTTTTGTATTGCAATCCCAATGCAACTAGTGGCCTGCCATGATGTCATGCTTTTGCAGACTAACACCATGTGTAGCTTCCATGTGCTGAACCCATGTAATGTTAGAGAACCAATGATGTAATAAAAATAGTTACTGTTTGTATTTCTTTTTATGCCTTAAATTTTTATGTGAAATGTGTTGTATTACATGCTTTTGTATGACACATGTAGCATAAGAAATGCATCATAATGGCACGATCTCTTTGTCATATCTGTGTTTTTGTAATGTGTCTGTGATTGCTGATTATTTTTCTGTCTGTGGCAAGATTTGTTAATTCCTTCCACAGCTGATTAGAAACAGGTCAAGCAGACTGAAGAGATGAACACAGAGTACTCTCTAGTTTACTGTACTGTGTGTGTTTCTGTGTGTGACTCGTCTAATGGTTGTAAAGAGATAATATTTTAAGAAAGACCTTATGGCCTTCCCTCTGTCACTTCCTTTTCTCAGTGCTGGCTCTGGTTGCTTTGTACTGTATCTGACCCTGACCTCTGACCTCCTGTGGAGAAGAGGCGGGGTCAAAAATTTCCCAACAGGGATCAATTACATATCATATTATTAGTACCCTTTGCTTCCTCAGACAATTTTCTCCACCTGTCCATGTCTGGTCTGTCCTACCTATTCTCCACAGCATGCCTTGTTTCTCTCCCTAGTTCAAGTCTGCCCCCTTTTATCTCTCTCTTTCTCCCACTTCATTTCTCCTCCTTTTACTCACTCTCTTTCTTCTTTCTCTCTTTCTGGAATGTGCTGTTCAGAAGCAGCTGAGTGGAGGAATGTTGCTGTAACAAGCCCATACACAACCCCTAGGTAGGGAGGCTCCCTGCACACACACACACACACACACACACACACACACACACACACACACGATAGTTCTCCTCATGCCGTTTGATCTCTTTGACTCTCTTCTCCACTGCTCAATGATAAACTCCCTCTTCCCACTCCCACATGTTCTGTCTTTCTCACACACACACACACACACACACACACACACACACACACAGACACGCATACATACACGAGTCTGCAGTGAAGACAGAGCATGAAGATGAATGTTTGAGAACATGGCAGGACGAGAATACACACACAGAATAAGCAGCCAGAATAAGAGGGAGAACGTGAGCCTGCCTGTTGCAGTAATGAAGTAGGGTGAAAATGTCTGCCCTCGGGGTAGAGGAATGACTCAGTGGCATGTTACACAACTGCACCATGTCCCCCCCCCTTCTCGTATGTGCTTCAAAAATTACTGATACACAGTGGGGTTACAAATGAAAGAACAATCCTGAATAAAATAGCGTGGAAACATGCAGATGCTTCCCCATGTGTGACATTATTATCACGCTCTGTGATGTGATCTGTCACAGGATGGCAGTATCACAGCCACAGGGCATGAAGGGTCATTAAAGGGTATGAAAACAAAACCAACCACATGCCATGAGGCCTTTACCATCATTATATCCCAGCCTGAATGAACACCTGTGAATCAATGCGTCACACGGCGCTCCTCTCCGCCATGATCAAAACAACAAACGAGGAGATATCTGCTGGATTAATGCACAGAGCTTTGAGGTCACTGCAGTGGATCATGATGGTGCAACCTGGACTGACACACCTTATGTTGGTTCTTCCATCAGCTAGTGATCCATCTGGGTCTGGATCTGGCTGCTAGAAGAATATGGATATGCACAGTATGAAGGAATATAATACATTAGATATATTAGATATGTCAGTCTGGACTGTCTGTTGGTACAGAAATTTAAAGTGATAATTTTACCAAGCAAAACAAAAACAAAAGTCACTGTAACTTTGGGTTACAGTGGGTGGGTGTGTCTATGTGTACAAAGTGGATGTAGTGGTGTGGTGGGTGATGTGGCACCACTTGTGTGAGTGTGTGTGTGTGTGTGTGTGTGTGTGTGTGTGTGAGTGAGAGAGAGAGTGCAGCAACACCCTCAGTATAACCCTTCCCTCAACGAATTCCAGCCAGCCTGTCTCTGTCTTCACCAATGACAAACACACACACACACACACACATGCACGCACGCACACACACACACACACGCCGTCATGTTTCCATTACTTCCGAGGACACATTACATAGACCTACATTCATTTAAACAGTACTATAACTAGCTACTGTGATAACTACCTGTACAGAAGCTTTCCAGACCTCTAACCAAGTATTCATGCTGCAGTTAAATTATTGCTTTATGGAGACTTGCTTTTTGTCCCCAAAAGATAGACATGACTCCACAATGTGACCGTGTAAACAGATTTATGTCCCCACAACATGAGCAACACAAATACACAAACACACACATTCACTGGCAGGCATCCAGGCACTGGTGGTTGGACGCTCTGTCAGATTTAGACATGTAATTACTGTCCTAACGTTTGGGACCTGTGTATTTGTGTGTGTGTGTGTGTGTCTATTTAAATATACTATATGTGTTTTACACGGAGTGGGTTTATGGCAGTGACAGTGGTGCATAGTTTCACTGCTTGCACAGTGCTGTCACATTATTGTCACAATACAAAAAGACAATAGACAACTTTCAGTAAGAGAAAATAAAATCTACAGACACATGCTGCTCAGTAAATATCAAAACACATGAGATTTAACTTATCAATTATTACTGTGTATGCCTTTTTTTCTTTTTTCCCTTTAAATTTCAGCCCTTAAGAATGACAAACATGTTAAAATTACTCTTAACAGTCAATTTCTGACTGTAGAGTAACTTTTATTGTCCACTGGCGCCATCAAGTGGCAACATACTGATCAACAAGAGCTGAAGGGAATCCTGATGGAATCAGTTGATTTAATGTAATCCCGGCTAAACGCAGGCATTATCACCAAATCATTTTTAGTTCAATGTGACGCTGCACAGTAAATACAAATTATGAATTTTATTGGGTAAGGTAATGACATAAAAGCATTTCTTTTCCCCAATTTTTTTAAACCATTTAAACACATGTTAAGTGCACAATGTGTGTGTTTTAATTGAACTTGCACCAATTTGGCTGCATCAGATTTACAAACTTTAGTACGCTGCACATTGATCCTCATGTTTTGACACTTTTACTTGAACTACTCCATCTCACTGTACTGTGGCCGACAAGAGGCAATGGTAATTTACCAGATCATCCTCTGTACGATTTTGCATGATTTTGAAATCTAATCATTCATTATTTCACATGGTTAATCTTTAACTCTTTCTCACTGGGCGACTGCCTAAAATTGGAGACAAACAGGAAAAGAGAGATGAATATGACGTAAGAAAAATGTTTTGATTTTAAAGATCTTGATTTGATTCACCTGGGATAATTTGCATTAGGTTCAAAACAGACCTATTTCTTACCAAACAGTAATTCACCGCAACTTTAGTTATGTGTTTCAAAACATAAATATGTGCAATTAAAAAGAGTTATTTACTTGCTTCTTAACCACATTTTGATATAGACATTTTCCAACACAATATCTTAAGATTGTGTTCTTTAATCTTGTTTAGTATTTAGTATTATTTTTGATCTGCATTGTAGATTTGAATTGGGACAAAGCACAATGGGAACAATTATATAACAACTTATTATAATAACTTACTGCCAGTTGTTGATTTAATTATTTCACTTCAAATATCACTTTCCAGGCTCTTGCAGGAGCTGTCCATGACCTCCTGACATCACATATATCTAACCTTGTTGTACATGGATGCACTCTGTCAAACATTGGAGATGGCCAGCTGGTGACAAAGCATACAGGCCACTAAAAGATAAGTCAAACAATAATTCATATGTAATTTATTTTGCCTTGTATTACATATTATTGATTACTAATAGCATAATTCTACCCTCCAGGGTCTGTTTGGACATGCAGTGTTCACAGCAGGACTGGCCTGGTGTTGAGAAGCTATTAAAGTTACCTGAAGGAGAGAAACAAAACCCACTCTGAACCCACTCTCATGCTCTTAAAGTAGACACCACGGCTAAAACCAATTCCATTCTTGTGCTTCTCAATTTGCAAAATCACAATACCTTCAAACTGCCTTGGACAATCATTAACTCTACATGTTTGTTGGATTTGGTTTTTTTATATATATCAAGTGTTCAATATTCTAAGTGTTTGTAGCTCATAGTTTCTCTGCCATATAGCTAGGAGGGTGCTTCATATCTGCTTGCACAGAACATATTAGTCTACTGGTGCTATGATGCCACCTTTACAGAGCTAAAGCATAATCTTAACTGTATCCCCTGCAGTGTTTTTCAGTCAGTAGAAATTTTAAAGTTTACATTTTTTGTCTTAATATTTGTGCAGTTGTCAAACAAGGAGGGCAGTGAGTTGGAACCAGAAAAAGCGCCTGTGCATCTGCCCCCACTTCAAAAAATGAGCCACGTCGGGTCCTGGTCAGCAGAACACAAACCTGAAATTGTTCGGCCCAGCACAGAGCTGAAAGGCTTTGCCAAACTCCCTGGGATCAAGGGCGTTTCGGTGAAGCGCTCCAGGCTAATGAATCTGGCTAGTGAGTTCAGGGCACTCCAACCAATCTCAGACAGGACACACGGGCTGGACAAGAACCTCAAGCTGCTTTTGATTTCAAATGTGCTGAAGACCAAGAGTCCCTGGACTCACAAAGCAAAGAAAAAGTGATATAAACTATGAAATAATCAAACATATCCTGTCATCTTTGTTAGTGCCAGTGAAAACTTTCTGTGTTAAAGGTTTATTATATGGCACAACACTATTTATTAATTTAAAATGGGACCAAAAGTGGACCAGTTGGAAACCTTAGTAAATATTCGGAGCAATTTCACAATATTCAGAATTTTGTCAAAGTCAATCTGATTGCAAATGATTGTCCCATTAACATTTTAAGCTTGAAATAAAGTTTGAGACACTGAGGGTGTGCCAGCTTATTCTAAGTCAAGAGGAAAATCCAAAGTATATATTGATAACTCTGTTCTGATATTTTTTCATAAAGGCAAATATAAATTCAGTCCTTCTTACGTTCAAAAATAATATCTGCTCAGCCACAAATGATGCATTTTGTTGTTATTTGGAAATATTTTTTAATCAATCAAGGGTTGAATTAATCTGATGGGTAGTAAATAATAATAATAATAAAAAACAAATACTGCAAATATTTTTGTAATTGTGGATCAACCTTTAAAGCTATGCTATACCTACACCCTGTCTAATTCATTTATTCATATATATAATTAAGTATTCAGTTTTCTGCTATTACTCGATTGTATTTCAGAACCGATTAAAAACATTGTTTTTCTTTGACCTCATGATGGTGCTGTTGCCTCACAGTGACTTTAGATCAATACAGACACAGAGAAGAAAAGGTCAGTTTATATTAGCTTACTGTCCATAATGGTGGACGCTTGGCAAAATAACACGTTACAATAAGCACTATAATCAGCGATAATTGTGCTGCCTGATACATTATTGAAACCCCTTTGGAGCCAGAAATGACCATATATGGATATGAAGGGAGGCGTGAGGAGGCAGGTCTGACCCTGATCAAACTAACCACGCCTCTAGCTAATGAAATGCACTGATTCAGTATTTCATTATTAAACATTTTTGGAGCCAGCATCTAGTGGCCATTGGGAGTATTGCACTTTTCTGAGCCTCAGTTGCTTCATCCATTTCTAAATACAGTCTGATTTCTAGAAACACTTCACTTGAGGGTTCACAGAACAATTCCTGTAAAAGCATATTTCCTGTCCCTCATATATTTCCCCAGAGACCCAGCGCCATACAATCTGTGATGAGTGGTCACGTGGTCAGTGGGAGGGACTCTCAGAGAAGTGATGCGAAAAGAGATGTGAAGGGGGAGCAGTTTCTGAGCCTTACGCACATCTGGGCTTGTTCTGGTTTGAGTGTATCCAACACACAGCATCCGGGTCCCTTCTGCTGTTTTCATCCTGAAGCAACAGCTGGAGAATTCAACTGTCGAGATGTCTGCGCACGAGAAGAAACCCATTTTCAGGAAACCAAACTGCTCAACGTGCACTGGTACAGTGTTGGTGGTGATGTACGCGGTAAGTTCTTGTTACTCTCTTCTAGTATTTTCTGCGAGGTATTCAAAGTCTCCAGGTACAAGTACAAGCCCATTATTTAAAAAATAATGATCATATGTTTGATGTTAATCTGCAAAGTAAACAGAATTATTGTAATAGACGGATACAGTGTTTAAAAGTAAAAAGTATCTATTTAATATGTACTTCTGTTCACTTAACAAGAAGACAGAAGTTTATATAAAGCTGATGTTGCTCTTCAGGTCTGGTGTATTGTCGTGCTCAGCCTCACACTGTCAGGACACCTCCTGAGCAGCCAGACCTTTGGTTGTGGACACACTGATGAGGTGAAACTACACAATCATCCATCACATACACAAATTGGTGCATATGATGATATATTAAGTCATAATTGTGTATGACCACACTCCATATTGTGTAGTTTACAGAAAAAAACAATACTGAATTCATATATGTGATCAAAGGATGCTTACTTTAGGATCAAATGTTTAAAATGCAGTCGTAAATAGGACAAAGATAATAGTTGCTTTGTAAACAGTGGATTCTAATATTGCTTTATTCATTTTTACCTCTGCTAGTGAGGATTAGCCAGATATAGTGAACAAGGAACAAATTAATAGATTTTGATCAAGATCAGAGGGTGTATAAAAAAGAAATCTGTTATAATGAATGAATATCTTAACCAGACAGTGTTGCTAACCTCAAGAGAGTAATGGTCTTCAGTTTCAGTGCAGCTGGTTTATGCCTTGGCAGAGGCTTGCCAATTTTAGTTTTATATTTATCCAACACTATCTGGAATCAGGATCAATCTGATCAACTAGGAACTATCTGATCAAACAGGAACTATCTGATCAAACAAGACTACAAATCTGACCAAGACATTTCATTGCAGCTTTTGACACTGAGGCTTTAGAACCTCGTCACTGACGTTGTGCTGATGTGAGGTTTGTTTTTGTAGCTGGTGTCCAGGCTGAAGAGTGAGGCCGGCCTGGTTTATCTGTGGTCAGGACTGAATATGGTCTTTTACGTCATGTTACCACTGTTTCTCTGGAGAAGGAAGACCTGCTTAGTTTTAGTAATCTCCATAATGGTATGTAGATATCTGTGTGTGATGTACATACACCCTCACTTAGAAAAAAACACAAAACTTTAACTGCTTCTCCATTCTAGATGCTGGGTGGGTTCATCATCCTGATTATCATGATTAATACTTTTGGTACGGTCCTGACAGAAGAGACTCAGGTGAGGTAATTGCACCTTGCTCATATAGTTGCCAGAAAAAACCCCATGTCTGCTTAATACAGTACCTTTTTTTCTGGAGCCTGTGGATGGAGTTTCAGCATAGACTGTACATAGAACAGAAGATAACATGATGCCAACTGTTGGTTTGTGGACTTGATGCCAGAAGCTTAGTTTGAAGTGACTATATTAGGATATGAGGGGAGGAGTGAGGAGGTAGGTCTGTCTAATGTGTATGAGACAGGAGTTCAGGACTTGTTGATCAAACTAACCACACCCCTAAACATTCCTCTTTTGGGGGTTTTATACATTTCTGCATTGGCCTTATTTTCGCTTTATCCATTCCACAGTTTATGAGTTTTACACAACTGTCATACAAAGAGCTCGGCTGAACTACAATGAGCTCATATAGATACCACTTGTATCTGACCTTCAAATATGAGCTTAGCTTAGCACAAACACTCTCCTGAAACCATGTTTGATCAGATATAAAAATGACCATATCCCCTACATTCCCCTCCCCTACAGGACACCAGTGGTTGCTTGTCACTGCTCATGCGATGACAACTGAGAAACTGATTGCTCCTCGAGGTAACAGAGAAAATAGTCCTTCGTCTGCAGCGAGAACAATAATTGCAAGTTTTTATGTTTGTCTTTAGGAGATACACAACTTTAAGAGGCGCTACTTGGAACTTCTGCCTCTCAGAGACACACTAGGAAACACAAAAAACCAGTCATACTGTGACTTAGTCACAAACGTGAACCGCTGGCAGACTGAGGTAAGGAAATTTGACTGAGAGGATGAGAAATTATACTGATGTTTCAGCTGTTTTTTGTGTGTGTGTGTGTGTGTGCATTTTAACTCAGCTTTAAATAACCTGTGTTCTGTGTCCTCACTTCAGTTCAAGTGTTGTGGACTTGAAAGCTACCAAGACTGGACGTATTCCTTTCCAAACTCCTGCCTGTGTGATGAAGGGGCTGATCACTCTGCATGTGTGAGTCACTGGACTTTCTAAGAGAGAAATAACTGCACTGGTATAAAACAACTGTGTCGTTGAGGGTAGTGTATCATATTAAAACATACATTTAGTTTCTACAGATGGATAATCGTTACCTTTCTGTTTTTAGGTTGACGTTGGAAAGAACCTTGTTTATGAGAAGGTACAATGGACCAATGTAAACTAAAAATTTGTTTTGTTCCATTTCTGCTTTACTGAAGATACTGAAAACCAACTTCTCAGCTTTTATTGTTTTTATTATTTTAACCATTTAGGTTATTTCAGTTTACAGATTAAAGCATTTTTTAAACTTTGGTTTGTTGTTTACCTTGTGCAGCCTTGTCTTCCGATAGTCTTGTCTCACATGGAAAAAGGCAGCTCTGCCTTTCAGACCGTCATGATCATTTGGGTAAGAAATATTAATTTACAATTTGGTGTAATATAAGACATGATGAAATCACCTTTCACAAATAGAAAAAATTAGCCCTAATCATGTCCTCTGAAATGTGCTTTTTCTAATGTTGCATGTTATGATTTGTTCATGTGTTACATTGAGTATTCAGGGCCACCTTGGAAAGATTCAAAGATGATTTTTAGTAGTTGAATCAATTGTTCTGAAAATGTTATTTTCTTCTCTCTTCAGCTCACCATCAACAGTTTTCCCGTTGCCCTCTATATGCTGGGTGTAGCGTGCGGGTGTTTCATCATGATTTATGTAAGTCCTTAGACGTGACTGTGAAATTAAACCAAATACCATTAACATTCAAATATACAGTTTAATAAGACATCTGACTTGAAAACTTGTTTTCATTTTCAGAGTTCTGATTGCCAATACTGCGCTGAGATTCTGAGCGACTGGAAATACAAATTGTCTGGAGGAGTGGAAATGGTCCCAGTGGTATTCATCAGAAAGGACAATAATAACCAAACAAAGGTGCAAAATGCAGAAGTTCGTGAAGAAGAGGAAAGTGGCAGGGATGACGGTGTAGTCTTAGACATAGACGATGGCACATATGTGGAGGGAGAGGGAGGAGAAGCAGTGGAGGAGGAAGAGGATGACAACCCAGTGATGATGATTTCTCTGTTGGAGCTGAAGAGGCTGCAGAATGAGCTGGACCCACCTCCTGTCCAATACAAGGTGCAGGAAGAACCGTGCATGTGTATAGTCCCGCTTCACGATTCACCCCCTCCTAAAACCATGAAGTTCTACACGGTCCTGATTGAAGAAGATTCACCACTTCTACCCAGCGATGCTGTGCTGGTGGATGCCGACAAACCCACAAGAAGATGCTTTTGGGTGAAGCGAGGGCATTGTTTTAATGTTAAAAATGTTGTTTGGCCAAAAGACAGACTGTGTGGTGTGAATAAGGAAGAAGAGAAGTAGAAGAAAGGACCCAAATGAAGGCGTTTCTAATTTAAGCAAAAAAAGGTGAATTCGAAAGCTTCTTAGGAAAGACAACTAAAAATACAGCAAGTTTAAAACAGTCAATGGCAACAAAGAAATTAAAATCCGAACTACATTTAATCAGAATCCAGGAGGTCAGAGAAACTCCAAAAACACTGAAAATCCACAGTGATGGGAAGCGACACCATGGCAACAAGATGAACTGACCAAAGATGAGCCCAGAACCTTCTAGCTGTGAGGCAACAACCCACTTACACAGGATTTCATTTGTATCCAGAAGTACATTTAGTCGTATATCTTTTCTTTCCCAGTACATCTTGTTGAAGTTTTACTCCAATTGAATGTCACCATGGTAACCTGTATAATACATCCTTTGTTATCTACTATTGCCACTGTCACCTGTTAATGTAGTCACTCTGTAAGTTTTATTTGACACTAGCATAATAATCATTCTGACAGGAGCTGACTTTAAGTATGTGCAGCTTTTTGTAATCCAAAGCTAACTTACATCACTTTGCATGTTTACAGTCACCTGTTGTAGGGTCGGCTTCACCCTTGCTGATATTAGCCAATCAGAGGTGAGAAATTGTAGAAGTGGATTGACCCACAGACACCACCACCAACGGTGTCTTGTTCGCTCTGTGCTGCAGAAGCCTTGTATGTACTAACAAGCTTCTTGAGTGGGAGTTTCATCCTGTCCAAGCAAATAACATTATCTCAAATAAATGACCCTGTGACGCGAAACCTTGCGGGGTTTAAGTCGTTACCCAGCAACTGCAACTGGATTTCCGCTCATTCCACCTCAGCTGATTTCATATTCAGAGCAGGACCTTTGGATGACCGCAGGGAATCTAAACAGCAGTAAATCATCTGAGGTCCGTGTGGGAGAGAGAGATATAAAGTAAACTTCATCATGCGCATTAGGATTTTCCAGTTAGAGGACATTTTTTATAATAAATAAAGAAGCCGTTTCCATATTTGTTTGGACAGTTTGTTAGTTTTGTTTGTAGTTTGGACACTTAACCATCTGAGCACAGGTTAAAGGTCAGAAGGGGGCACGAAAGGATGTCGGATAGGTCGAACAGCTTTGCTTTTGGAAAATAAATATCTAAAAATTTTGTTTGGAGTTTCTATGCTGAGTACAACCCAACAGAACCAGTTTGTCACTGCAGTTTGGTGGTTTAGTTTCTTTGTATAAAATGCTATATTGTGTGTTGGACTATGAGTTGAATGAAACAATAAATTAGTGTAAATAAAAACACTATAAACATCTGTAAGTGTTTGCTCACAGTTTGCTACAGAGTTTTAAAGTGGGATTGTGCAGTGTTTAGCTGACTTCACACCTTGGGTCTTTCTCACCGCTCTCATTGTGTTGATTTGGTTTGCACTGTCCCACCAAACTGTAGTTAGTTTAGTACTCACATATTTTCTTGTTGCATCCTCACCCAGTCTGGTATAATCTGTAACACACAGTGCTGGAGGCCCTCATCTCTTTCCCTACTTAATTTTTTTCAGAGCTCAGAAAATACAAATTTCACTGCCAGTGATGTTCCTGCTTTAATATCGTGCATATGACAATAAACATCTTAAATAAAGAACTTTTCTCATAGTAAATCAGAAATAAATCCAGAACCACACCAGTTGAAGTTTCTTTTATTGGATATGAAAAAACTTTTGTGGCACAAATGTGCTTCAATAAGATGGAACACACTTGAAGTAAACTGTAAGACTTTGGGATACACAGGTAAATAATTTAAATAAATACAAATCTGAACAAGATGAACTCATACACAGCTAAGATGTAGACTTAACAATGTGAGACTTGACTTAAGACCACAAAGCGAGGCTGTGGTCACTGTAAAAGAGGCATGGATTTCTTTTGCATGTGCTTTGATTCACTCTTTTGAAGAAGTTCAAGTCAAAAATAATGAACTACTAGAAAACATTTTTTGATGGAGCACAGCAGTTTGTGTGACTTCCACCTGGATAGGGATTCACTTCAGTCCCTCGAACCCTGAGCGTCCTGGTTTTTGTGTCATGGCTCGGTCATAGATTATCACAAGACACTCTTGTTGAGGGACACACATACACATGTGCACACACACCCACACACACCCACACAACATTACAGCCTGAAGTAGGTCTTTGTATTGAAGAATGTAAAAGTATAAACAGAGGGAAATGTAAAGTTGAGTGAGCCTGAACAGACCCACTTCTGAAATATGTAAACAACTTAACTCCACAGCAGTTAATGTCACAGCATCAGTGTCTTTGTTATTCTTCCACTGGATGTTTCAACAGCGGCAGTGTGACGATTTCACGACTCTGGATCAGGCAGAAAAGAAGAAAAAAAAACAACTGTGAAGCCTCCAAAATGTAAATACAAATGAACTAACAGTATGAGTTGGATAAGAAGATTGACTCCTATGTATGTTAAATAAATGGATAAGCCAAGAGACAGTTAGCTATAGATGATGTAGCATACAGAAAGGAAACTGTCTTGTGGAGTTTAGACAGACAGACTGTAGCTCCAGTAGTAATTAGGGATGGGTATCGTTAGGATTTAAGAATATGATTCTCATTTCGGTTCTGCTTATCGATTCCAGTTCCTAACGATTCCTTATTTCGATTCCAAAAACAAAAAAAACAGGAAGCCAAATGTAGACTATATTTAACATATTAATTTCCCAGACGTGTTGCATTTTCCACGTTGGCCGCTCTCTCTACTAAAATTAATCCTTTTTTTTTTAATATTACCCCTTTTCCACCGAACAAGAACAGGTGCTAGTTCAGGGCTGGTGGTTAGTTGGTTCAGATCCTGTTTCTCCTATGAACCAGTTTGCTTTTCCACTGGCAAGGAGCCAAGTTGGGGTCGCGTCACGTAAAAGGTCAGTACGTCACTGCATAGGTAGCCGGTTCACAACAACCGGCCGCTAGCAAGCTAGCCGCTGTTAACAACCTACGGTTACCCTGTTACTATCAGTCCATGAAAGAAATGTTTTCTTAGCAGATATTCTAGTTACAACATGATTGAGTTAACAGTGGAAAAGGGGTAACTTTGGACCACTTTATCCGGTCCATTTCTTGTTGCCATGCGGTGTCACGTGACGTGGTAGATACATAACAGACAGGTCCTGGAAGATATCTAAAGTCCTTTTGCAGCCGTTGTGTAAAATGAGCGCATCAAGGAACCGATAAGCGGAAATGAAATTATAATTTTTTTATGGGTAGCCAGTACTCACTAAATTTAATTCGGTTTCTACTTGGAACCGAATTACTACTCAATTACTACTAGTAATAAAGTGATTTTTGTAGCAGTTATTATGGAGTGTAAACAAGTGTGTACCACTACAGAAAAATACAAAGTAACTAGAGCTAGAGGACGACTGATAACTTCCCCCTTACATCAGCTACTGTTCACCACAAGCATTAATCCAGTTGTTAAAAGAATTAAAAAGGTGACATTCTTACCTACGACTTCTGCTGTATCGTCAGCCAGGGGGTCACTGTTCGGGATGTACTTTGTGCCAAATATTTGCACCAGCTGGTCAAAGTACTTGCATTCCTGTTTGTCTCCTCTAAAAAATAATTTCATAGTGTGTTACAAGGAGACAAACATGCTGCTATCATTTAAATATGATTACAGGATAAAACTAACAAATGATGTTGTAACCACTTCATGCTCCCCAGTCACCCTCTGCCCCAACAAGGAGTAACAATGCTTACTTTCTGCCTTCCAGGAAGTGTCTGAAATTGGCCCTCAGCCTCTTTATCCTGCTCTGACACTGTTCAGGAGTGCGTGGGTAACCCTGGCTGGCCATGACCTGAGCGATCTGCATGAAGACGTGTTTGTTCTTGGTACAGCCCTTCAAGTTCTCCTGGATCTCCTCGCTTCCCCAAATGTCCAGCAGGGCCTCGGTCTCCCCGTCACTCCAGGCCAGCTTCGAGCTGTCGGCCACCCACTGGTTACCTGAGGTGACTAGCAATGTTGTTATAGAATAAAAAACTCAGTCCATACACAATGTGGCATAACAATGTCGAAAAGTACGCCTTAAGTGACATATTATGTAAAGTTTGGTTCAAAGAACAAACTTAGAGACTGTTTTTCTGATGTGTCGCTTATGGTTTTCTTCTTGATATTAAGGAGGGACACAATAAAAACCCAATATCATTGCTGTACATCATGTTCTACATTCATTTAAAAATCTATTTGTATCAAAAAAACTGAGAAAGGAGACTCCACATGTCAATCCTGTGTATTAAGTGTTCAAATCCAGTGTTCCTGGGCCTTCTAATGATGCTTCTTTACAATTTTTACATTGAAATATATGTCATATGTCAATATATGTTTCCATTAGTCTCACCTTTCTTTTGGCTCGATTCAGGTGCATAGTCATCCGCCTCCTCTGCGACTGATGTGTCTGCGACTGAGTCGTCCACTTTCAGCTCCTTCCCGAAGATCGTCTGCATCTCCCTGTAGAATTTAAATTCCTCCCTGGATTTGAAGAAAAACAAACTTGATATTAAAACCAGACCAATCACATCTCAATTAGATTTTCCATGATAATCCCTGGAAACCACAGAGGAACTTTAAACTTGTGCCTCACCTGGCAAGTTTACTTACTTTAATATTTACACTGAATAAAAATCATTGATAAACTGTAGCTTTGCCAAAGCAAACAGCAAATGTGTGATTTGTTTTTGAATTAATAAACTACTTGTTACATAAGAAAAGCTAAAGGATATTAAAAAAACTGTTCCAGTTTTATTAAAATGTGTCAACACTGCCTTAAATCCTAAGATCTTGACATAACTTTGAAGTCTCAATGAAAAACTTCTCTATAAAGAGCAGACATATTTTGTACAACAGAAACAAAAATATAAACAATGAACACGTTGAGATTATATAAAAATCATAGCTGTGTGTGTGTCACTGACTTTTCATGGAAGAAGCCATGTTTAAGGCGCTTTAATCGAGTGTAGCACTGCTCTGATGTCCTTATAAATCCTCGGTCACTCATCTTCTCTGAGATGTACTCGAACACATGTCGGTTCTTCAGGCAGCCCTTCAGGGTGAGCTGGACGCTGTCCTCGCCCCAGATCTCCAGCAGGGTGCGAGTCTCCTGGTCCGACCAGGGCATCTTTCTGCTCAGGTCAGCAAGGAGGTGGCTGGTAGAGGGCTGCTCGTCTGAAATGAAGAACAACAGCTTTACTACTGGGCATTAAAACTTCAATAATATCTGCACATTAACACTGTCGGCAACTGTCTGACTGTGTAATACCCACAGATTGATAGAAATGGACGAGGCAGTGGGACCTCAAAAATGAGGCCACTGCAGAGGTGTAACACCCCTGATGGCCACTAGATGCTGGCTCCAATTGACTTCAATTCAAAAATAGCTATTTTCAGTCTTTACATTTTTGTGAGGAGTCATTCTGAAGACATCAGCTCTTCTTATGAATGATCTGGTGACAGGCAAAATCATCATTTAGATATTAGTTCCCCCAGGACTAAGACCCTCACAGTGAGGGACCGGGCCTCCTGCTCTGCTGCTCGAAACCCTCCCCAACAACCTGAGGGCACGACAGACTGTTGGAGGTTTTATAAAGGGACTGAAAACCTTCCTTTTAAATAGACATTTTAATCTATCAATTCATTTAATGTGTTTTGTTGATTTTATTGCTACTACGAGTGTGGCACATTGAGATGTTTGAGATGTGAAGTGCTATACAAATAAAATGTATTATTATTATTATTATTATTATTATTATTATTATTATTATTATTATAATAATACTAGA
>OOFC01038340.1:0-30657 GCA_900323345.1 Pseudochromis fuscus
CTTCATTTAAAGCAGGGGTGCCCTACCCTGGTCTCCGAGGGTCTCTATCCCGCATGTTTTAGATCACAGGTGTCAAACTCGTGCCATGGAGGGCCGAGACCCTGCAGGTTTTCTTTCCAACCGTCTCTCCAGCAGCTGATCTCACTGATTAGCTGCTTCCCACAAATTGAAGGAGGCGCTGATTATCAAGATCACCTGCTTTAGGAGGTGGCTTGAAAGAAAACCTGCAGGGTCTTGGCCCTCCATGGCATGAGTTTGACACCTCTGTTTTAGATGCTTCCCTCTTCCCTCTGATTCAAATGACCAGCTCATCATCAATCTCTGCAGAAGCCTGCTAATGATCCTGATCATTTGAATCAGGTGTATTGGAAGAGGGAAACATCTAAAACATACAAGATAGGGACCCTCAAGGACCGGAGTTGGGCACCACTCATTTAAAGTAACTAGTAAATTCCAATTATGCATGAAATGTTTGTAACTTCCTGAAAAAAGTTTTGAAAACAAAAGTGAATATTTGTTGCTCAAAGATGAGTAAAAACACAAAAGAAAAAAAATCTTGACTCAGGCTTTCATCATTCATGCATGAAAGGGTTAATTGCATTTTAATCACATACAGTATTTGCCCCCCAAAAATGTTGAATTTTTTTTTGTTTGTTTTTAGTGGACAACTGAATCAAGTAATATACTAAGACACGAATATTGTAAATTGTATCGTAGGAAAAACTGGGTTGGCTTGTGGGTACAAATGTTTCCATGCCGCACAATAATGATTCTGACCAATAAGATTTTAGAACCTGCTAGTACCTGGCTGGGTCCTTTTTTGGGACCACAGGAGAGGAGGTACTAAAAAAGTTGCACCAGGTACCAAGTTTCAGGTACTTTTTTCCAATAGAAACATGCTACAAACCGGGTTGAGTTGAGTAGGTACCATGTAGCAGAAGGGCAATATTATTCTTTATTTAGAATGGAAAAGCTAACATGACATCACCTGATGGTTTGTGGGCTGGCATTTTGAAGCCAGGAGTTTGGCATTTGATCGATGTTAAGTTGTTGTTTTGGAGCTAAAAGTGACCATGTGAAGGGAGGAGTGAGGAGGCGGGTCTGACTTTTGAACCCAAGGACACTGCCCAATGTGTTGGAGACTGGAGTTCATATCTGGTCTAACAGAAAATTACCACAGCCTTAAATTTTCTTCTTTTTAAAGCCAAAAATCTACTTGGTTATGGTATTATTTTGACTTGTGAAAAGAATATATTGACTCAGTATTTCATAAATGAATGAAAATGGGTGTTTTTTAATTGCAGTCTATTGGAGCTAGACTTGTTTGGCTTCAGCACCTAGTGGCCATCTGGAGGATTGCAATTTTTTCCCCTTCCACATTGGCTTCACCTTTGAGAGCTTGTTGCTTTGTCCATTTCTATATTCTAGATAAAGTTTGTGCTATATACTAGTTAACAATACTGATTCAACAAACTACTGATTACTATTATGGCTGCTACGACTCTCTGTCAGGGTTTTCTGGTGGTGATCTGAACTGTGCCACGAACAGCGGATTGATTGACAGGCAGATGGCAATTATACTATTGGTTGAGATTGCTCTGGGCAAGATGGCAAAAATCACCAATAGGAAAATGGGATTAAACCTCAATATAAATAAAGATAAATGTACTATTTTTGGCTAACATTGCCAAGTAAATTGATTCCTGATGTGATCTAAAATGACTAAAAATAAATTTCTGATTCAAGGTGGACTTGAGTTTGACATGTGTGAGTTACAACCCCATGTGCTTGCTTTGGTAATGCTACACAGTTCTGTTTTAATAGGTCACAGCATGATATAACAAATGTAGTAATGAGATAAATCTACTTGAATGTAGTTGCTACAGCATTTTTTTTAAGTGTTGGCTGCTGATTATCAATGTTTTGTCTATAAAATATCACAAATGGTTAAGTATGTCACAATTTCCTGAAATTCAAATGTGACATTTTGAGGTGGTAGTGTTAACACAGGCAAAAGCCCAAAACCAAAGCACAGGGTGACCACAAAACATTTCTTGATTTCAAATACTAATAATATTAATGTTTGACACATTAACTCTGCCATTCTACACTAGTGTTTTTGCAACATTTTCTGGCATTTGTTTTTGGGGTAGGCTGTACTATACAGTAGAGCTGTCCCTTTTGTTTGATATTGAAATATTTGTTTAAATGTGGGGTGAAAATTTCATCTTCAAACACTAATGACCAGTTTGAAATGTAGGCTGCAGTCTTTCTATAAGCACATCACAACTCTTGATGTAGTTTCAATGGTGGTTATTTAGTCTCAAAAGTCGCACTAACTCCCACGCATGATACACGAGTGTAGAACAGTATCCATGATCAGAACAGCATCACTGCAAGGGCTCATTACTGATACGTGGTTATGACAAGCATGCTTGCTTGACTGTCCACTCCACACAAACAAAGAAAATGTCCTGTTAAATCATTTTTTTGAAGAAATTCAAACCTCGAAGATGAAATTTTCCTACAGTTATTCACAAACCTATAAACATGGAAACAGTTCATCTCACCAACGTCAGTGACATGTTTGAGGTAAAAACCTTGTGGAATTTTCTAAAATTCATCGTGTGTTTGTCCATTTGTATGTTTACAGACCTCCCTCCTTTGCGCACAGTGCGGGTGGAGCAATGTGAAACCTTGCCACTGCAGAACCAAGAGCAGCAATATGCTTACCAGGACACGGAGTACAGTTTGCAGGAACCTAACTGTACCCCTCACAGGGAGGGAAGTTCTCAGGTGGAGCTTATACTTGTCAAACAGGAGGTGCGTGCACATCTTAGCAGTGTAATTTTTTTTCTCAATTTGTTTTATCTAAATTGGAATGTGTCATTCTTCTGCAGGATTTATACAGTGCTTTTTATCCACAGTCTATGTTGAAGCAAGAGGAAGTAGAGGCCACCATGGACTATGGACAAGTTTTGAGTGATCGTCCCAGTAAGAAATTTAAATCCTTTATAGTTTGTAACATTGGACAGCATTTCGTAAGGTGTGCTACTCAACCATTCTCAGCATGTTCTTTGTTTCCCTCTCATGGTTCATCTGACATCTTCATCTGTGCTTTGCATAGGTTCAACACAGACCTCTGTTAGTGGAAGTGACACCGAATGGCCTCATCAAGAAGATGAAGAAGAATGTTCAACAGAACAAAGTACATTGTCTCAAAAAGATGAAGAGACCAAAGTGGACCTGGAGCCACCGTGTTCGATTATGGATATTAGTCTACAAAGAGCACAGAACCAGTCATCTGAACCAGAGAGTTCATTAGTAATTTCACTCGCTGCAGTACACAACAACATGGGAGAAGAGTCTGAAGTTGATCAGAAGATACTTCAATCAGGCACTGAGGGGGAACTCACAACACATGTTAAACACCAACAAGCTGGTTCCCAGCCTGATAAGCCAGTACAACGTAGAAGAAGACAGCCACCAAAGAAAAGGAAACAAAAAGAAATAGTTCAGCAATCATCTGCTGATGCTCCAAGAGACCAGGAGGAGTTCAGTTCCCCTTCAGTAAGAAATGAGGGGGCAGCGGTATTCTGTGCAGGTAATACAGTGAATACTTTTTCATCCAAGTCTCAATCAATCCAGGAGAGCACAGACATTGCTTTGGAAGATGTGGTGAATGAAAAGGTTTGTTCTTCGCCTGAGTCGGTTGTATCTTTGAGTAGCACCTGCATGTCAGAAAATCAGAATCCGTGTGAATCTCAACAACTTTGCGTAGAAGTGGAAGAGGCTATGCCGGCTTCACCCAGTGAAGATTTATTTGAAACCCTGAACACTCCAACGGTAGAGTTTCTCCAAGCAACGTCAGATCAGCTCAAAGAACGCCGCTCCTCAGTGACTCTTCAGGATGCAGTGTTGTTTGTTGAAGCCATGAATCAGTCGACCTCACAAAGAATAATGCCAATCCATACCCAGTGTGCTTCTCATGTGAGTGCATTACAAATAACAGAGGAGGTCCCAGCTGAGTCACAGGCAATTTTGAATAGTTTATTTTCAGCCTCCATCTCAAGAGGTACTCCACCCCATTCAAAAGTAGCATCTGTAATTCAAGGAGACGTGTCACCTGTGGCATCACAGAAACAACAGTTACAGTCAATTGTTCTGACAGCAGAGCAAGGCTCAGCTGAACCAGCTGCTGCGGGACCATCAGCACAGTTGAGTTCCACATCACAGGACTCCAGCGTTTCTGCTTCAGATGATACAATATCGACTCAAAAAAAAGATAATACAACCAACAAACCAGAATCTCCCACAGTAACTGCCTCAGAAACTTGCTACAGTTCAAATATGTCAGATGAGTTAGTGCCAACAAGTGTGTTGCCAGTGCTGCTGCAACAGGAACGTTATGCAGTGGTCAGATTAGTAAGACTACCATTTCCAGTATCAACTGAAGAATCAGTGTTGGTCTCAAACCTGTTTCCAAAAGAAACTTTTCAAGGTACCTCACAAGAGAAAACATCGAAATCAACAGTTTTGCCTTCAAAAACCACCAGCATTTGTTCAAACTTGACAGAACCAGAGTTGGACGGGTCTGTAAATACCTCTAAGACATCAGAAGAACTATATGATATTCATGAGAGGGCACCATTATCCTTCGAAGAATGCTCCCTTATGGAAGAGGCGCTTGTCAGTGGATATGAGGAAGTGCAAGAGAAACAGTCAGATTCCCTCATAGAGCTAACATCCCGTGACACATCAGCATCTCACGTGCAGATGAATAAAGCTCGCTTCCTGGCACAGCTGGCAGTGTTGCCAATGGTTCAAAGCCCAAAAAAGGTAAACGCTCTTCAGTCCTTGCGGATAAACCATTATGTTACTGGTTACTTCACACTAATACATGTTTAAATGGGATGAGATAATATTGGCTCAGTGGTAGAGTGGCCGTCTACCAAATGAAGGATTGGTGGTTCGATTCCTACTCCTCCTAGTCACTGCCAGTGTGTCCTTGAGCAAGACACTTTACCCAACTTGCTTTGTATGAATGATGAATGAATGGTTTAGTGGTGGTCGGAGGGGACGTAGGCACAGACTGGCAGCCACGCCTCCATCAGTCTGCCCCAGTGCAGATGTGGCTATCTTAGCTTACCAACACCAGTATAACTGGGTATGAATGAATAATGGTGTCTGTAAAGCACTTTGAATGCCCTGAAAAGCGTTGTATAAATCCAACCATTATTATTGTCTTTTTTTGTTACTCGCCAGAAATACCTGAATTTGTATTTAATTTATATTAAAACTGAGTAAAAGAGATTACGTGGTTAGAGCAAAGTTTTGTGGATGTTAAATATGGTCATTGCGTTGTGTATCATGTTTGTTATTGTCCTCACATTTAATGTAAAAAGTGATTGTGTCATTTGTTTTGCTAAATTTGCTTTTCCGCTTTGTTACAGGCCAGCTCGAATGACTTTGAAGAGCCTACAGCTCTTCACACAGGGACCAGCCCCTGTGACAAGAGTAGATTACAGAGAAAGTCACTTTTCATCCGACTGCGAAGTCACTTGAAAGCTTGCTCACAAGCTGGACTAAGTGAAAGAAAAAAGGAAACCTGCACAGAAACAAAATTACACAATAGGACAACCAATACTCCCTCTTCTGTTAGTCCTAGAGGATCTGGACTGTGTAAGGATGGGGTTAGACCTAAGAGGAGTGTGAGTGAACCAGCTTTTGTCAGTTCTAGGAGATCTCCGCGTACCAATAGTTCCACACCTGTGAGTCCAAAGAAGTCCAGTTCAACTAAGGGAAAAACTAGCCCAAAAAAGACTTCTGTGACTCTGAAGACCACATCAGATGCAGATGGTGTAGACTCCAAAAGTAAAAAATCTCGTTCTGAGAGTCCTTGCAGGTCTAACTCCACTGAAGAAAGTGCTACATCAAAAAGGACTAAAAATGCACAACCAAGTTCTGTAATCCCTACAACGTTGACCACAGATGATGGTAGTCCTAAAAAGACTGAAATTACTCCCATCCATGCTAGGATAGCTAGTTCAAGTAAAAATGGTACAAGCCCTGAACAGACTCGCAGCCCCAGAAGATTAACCAGAGAAAATCTTAAAACGACTGAAATTACTTCTGACCATCCTAGGACACGTAGTTTAATTAAAAACGGTACAAACGCAAAAGAGTCTTGCAGCTCTAGGAATTCCAGTTTTGATAAAGATGGTCCGAAACAGATTAAAAGGGAATCCTGTTCTTTTAGTCCCATTAGGGATAATACTATTTGTACTAAACAAACTAACAGTAAAACTGTTTCCCCGAGGCCTGAGTGCCCTAAAAGGGTTAAAAATGACACCAGTCCTAAAAGGACTGGGGAATCCACTCCTGCTGATGATGATACTAGGCCTAAAAAGAATTTTAAAGCCGTTAATCCTGTAAAATTACCTGCAGCAGGAAGACCTAAGAGAATAGCTAAAATGAAAAATTCTAATAAATTAGAACTGCAAACAAGCCAGGTGGGAAAGAAACAGGCCAAAGGTGAGGTAGTGAAAAAAATTAGAGTCACAGGTGTGTGGTATCCTCCTGTAATGCCACCCAGTCCTCCAAAAGAAGAACAGCCATCACCTGCAAAGACTGAGGAAAAATCCTACAATGAAACCTCAGTTGGAACCCCCTTTTTTGCTTTTAAAACCCAAGGACCTATTGTTTCTCCTCTACAGCCGTTGTCGGTCATTGGTACCCATCTGTTGAAGAACCAGTGCGGGGAATGTGGCCGCATGTTCACCAGCAGTGCTGCATTGGAAAGCCATGTCAGTCTCCACACAGAACGGCGGCCTTTCTCATGCTCATTCTGTGGGAAGTGTTTTGCAACCGCCAAGAGTCTGAAATGGCATGGCCGTGCGCACGCCAATGGCAAGATCCATATCTGTCCACAGTGCGGGAAGGGCTTTGTCTACAGCTTTGCCCTTACCCAACACATTAATATGGTTCACGGAAGAATAAAACCTTTCATCTGCCAGATCTGTGACAAGGGATTCTTCAGAAAACGAGATGTGGAAATTCACATCCAGTCCCACACCGGAGAAAGACCATTCGATTGCAATCTCTGTGGAAGAAAATTCAAAAGAAGAGTACTCCTGAATGTACACTTAAGGTGGCATAATGGGGAGAAAAGACACTGGTGTACATACTGTGGGAAAGGATTTTTAGACCGGAATAACCTGAAAAGGCACCTGTATGTTCACACAGGGGAGAGACCATATTCCTGCCCACACTGCCCCAAGCACTTCACACAGACAGGCCATCTGAAAAAACATGTCAAAAATGTGCACAAGATCAAGTAACAGATGGACGTATAGGAAGATGTCATTATTTTTGTATTTGGTGCAATATATTTGTGCAACAATTTTTTTAGGCTGCATTCATCATAGGATAATGTATTTTTTTATCTTATTGTTGTGAAGGCTTAAGGGAGTAGTTTGACACTTTGGGAAACACACTCCATTGAGTTTATTGCTATTGTATGAGATTACTTAAAAAGCTATGTGTTATTGTAGCTTTTTCCAGTGGAGCAATTATTTTTGCCCAGCATCTCTGTGAAGTCAGTCCACCCAGCTCCTGCTCACCAAGAAATGGTAAATATGTGTTTAAACACAAGATGCCACATGTTGGTCTCTACGCAAGCTAAACTCAGCAAGTCAGAAAATAAGGCAGTTTCCTAAAATGTTGAACTATCCTTTAAGCTAATTTTCTGTTTGGCATTGTTTGCGCTTTTTTTGCAGGGTAAGAAGTTTGCTTCGAGGTTGGTTGATGAGGATATGTGTGTAAAAACAAACCTTTTTTAAATGAGTAGTTGTAAATGAAATTTTAGGAAAATACTATGGTTATTTTGACACCATATCACTGAGATTTGTCTGGACATGGGCTTTAGCACTAGAATTGGTGGTATAGCTATCAAACATTTTTCTTGTTTTTTTGTTTTTTTTTTAATATATTTTCTTGAGATGTAGCATATCCTATTGTGATATAAAACATCATTTATTGATTTAATTTTCTTTTACCAGCTACCAGTATTGTAGCATTAAGTATTTGACTTCTGTTTTTCAGTGTTTACAAGATTTAATGGTGTAAAGCCAACCATTTCACAGGTTAATGTGGATTTTGAAATATATAGGAAATATGGCAACTGTTGAGACATTTTAAAGTATTTATACAGCTGGGTTTTGGACCTTGATACCGGTTCGCATATTGCATACACCCAGACAGAACAGGCCGGTTTACCAATCCACATGCTTGTGTTTGTATTTGCAAATTTACCCAGAATGCAAGTGGCTGCTGCAAAGGGGAATAGCAATTTGTAAGTTTGGGTGTAATGGCGGAGTGGGTATTTAAACATGGCGGCATCAGGTTTTAATTTATTATTTTTATTTGATATTGTTGAATATCTGTGATTTTTCCCACAAAACTGCAGTTCAGGGTGCCAATAATCTTGGGAGAACGCTGGTGAAAGGGTTAAGACCAAGGTTTGTTATGTCTGCTGTGACACTAATGACAATACAGGTTATGTATACTGCTTGTGCAGTGATTTGCAAACACAAGAATTTTAAATATATCCACGTAGAATGTGATGTAAATTTGCAGCTGGAAATAATGCAGTCTGTTTAATTTCCATCAAGCCACTCCATGAATGTAACCTTGCATATTTTTTATTCAAGTTGTTATATTCTCACTTTGAGAAGACAGCTCACTTTCACCTGACTGTGTTATGTTTTAGTTTTCTCCTCGTGTTCAGTTGAAACTCCTAAAAAGGATGTGCCAGTGTGACGCAGGTCATAAAGCAGCATGGCACTCTGCTACTCACCAGCTGTTTAGATTAAAGACCCGAGCAGATTCAAATCTAACTTCAGCCGAAATTGAATTGTTCCTAATTTTGCTGTTGTGTGTTTAATGTGCTGCATTACAAAATACAGCATATATTTCAGGTCCTTGTTCCTTTTGTAAAAGGCTTGTTTATATTGCTCATTTAAGTCGGTGTACATACTGTGAATTTACTCTGATTAACATGAGATTTAAATGTATATTTTGTGGATCTTGCATTTGAGGAAATAAATGTAGACTGTACACTGTTTCTGTGAACTTTTTTAATAAGAAAACCATTAGTTTTCTTTTTTAAATTTAATAGTCAGCTTTTTTCATTTCAGTTAATGTATATGATTTTAAAACCTTATACATATAATACAGAGGATATTCTTTATGTCACAAGTATTCAGCCTAATTCATAACAGTTTGAACAGTTTTGTGACTTGTCTTGCAGGTAAAATGAGTATTTAGGGAATATTTAAAGAACTTAATAACCTGCAGATTATTTTGCATTGCTGCTGAAAGCATCAGGGAGTATGAATTACAGTAATATTAATTGTTAATTTTAGTGGGTGAACCTGATTCTAAGTCATGCAACAGTTGGTATCACTGTGCCAGAGTTTTGGGCCTTTTGTGTGTTGATTTTGCATGGTCTTGCTGTGCCTCTGTGGATTTTCTCTCGGTGCTTTGGCTTCTTCCCACTGTCCAAAGACATACTTATTAGGTTAATTGATTACTCTAAAGTGGCTCTAGGTGTGAGTGTGTATGGTTGTTTTTTCTCTGTGTGTTGGTCTTGCAATAGACTGGCGGCCTGTCCAAAGTATACCTCATCTTTCCCTCACTGCCAGCTGGGATCGGCTCAAACTGTATATAGAATGGGCAAAGCTAATATGACATCACCCTTTGGTTTGTGTAGTTGCATTTTTATGCCACGATTTTGGCATTTGAACGCCAAATGTTGGTTTATTGGAGCCAGAATTGACCATATTTGGATATGAAGGGAGGAACAATGACCCAAGGTCACTGCCCAATGTCTATGAAACTTAACTTGTGGTGTTGTTAGAGACCAGACCTGTGAATCAAAGTAGCCACACCCCTAGATCTTCCTCTTTTTAAAGCCTAATATCTATTTAATGATGAAATGATTTTCAATGAGAAGAATTAACCTAATGATACCTTGTGGGAAAATGTCTTGAGTATTTCATGATTGAAAATGATGATTGTTACTAACATTGAGCCAGAGTTTTTTGGAGCCACCATCTAGCATCATTCGGCAGTATTGCACTTTTTTGCACTTTTGCATCACCTTCACTTCTGTGACCCAGTGGCTATGTCCTTTTCTATATACAGTCTATAGACAGGCTCCAGATCCCTCATGAACTGATTGAAAAAGTGGGTCTGGAAGATGGATGGAAAAAGGATTCTTTCCTTCCCTAGATGTACAGGTAAAAAAACGACAGTGCAAACAGTGCAAAGATATTCACTCATGCAAAACAAGACTTTTCTGTTTAATATCAGACAATTTCCATGTACATTTATTCTTCGTTGTTTACACATTTTATTTAAGCAGGACATCTTAGATGATATAACCATCACCAACAAAGGCACATTATTTTAAATAATTACATTTTTACACTGAGTACAGACAGAAGATACAATATAACTTAACTTAAGTTCTTCAAAGCCTTACGGCAAAGGCATGAAGCAAAAGGCAGAGCCACAGTGGCAGCGACAAAGCAAAAGCAGGAGGGCCACCTGATCGAACAATTGAATGATAGCATTTGCCGACGTTGCCAACTTTATCTACAGCGATGAACTCGACGATCTGTGAGCAGCAGGATGCAGTGTAGTTGGCCTGGACGAAGTGATCAGTCAGCGCGGTGTGTGTGAGGTTTCCACTACCTTGACGCAATGACATGCTCTCTATACCAGTGCCGTTTCCATCGGTAAGGTTAGCTGAGAGCTCCCACTGGAAAGGCCCACACTGGGACACATCGTGAGGGCAATCCTCAGCAAGCACACTCACCACTTCACACAGTGGCTGAACAAAATCTGTAATCTGGGCGGAGAAAAGAAGAAAGATGGGGAATTTGTGCACCAGTGAAAGCCATGACAATTTAGATCAGTAGCGCATCAATTTCCTGATTTAACTGTTTCTAACAATGTGTAATTGGGGACAGTTACCTTGGTCACCACAGACAATTTCAGGACGACATAGTTGGAGTCAGCACCACTGGGCGACTTGGCTTCAATGGTCAAGGTGGCATCGGTCCCGGTTTGTGTGCTGGCAGTTGGTGTGATCGTCAGTGTACCATTAGCATATTGTCCAGTTGTCAATGTGAGGCTTTCAGGAGAGGAGTAAAAAGTACACTTGTGATTAAAATGGGAGAGCCAACAGTATCGAGTTATTGAGCAACACCTTTGGGAGGAATAATAACGTATAACTCATCCTAACCTTTACCCCAGCAGGTAGGTGGGGGTGCGTGTTACTCCACCCAGATGCACCTTTGACCTAAGCTACAGGAAATTGGGTATTTGAGATTAGAAGTTTAAACTATACTTATTCGATACCACTTTTCTAACAGTATGGTATTTCTAAAGCAACAGCAAGCTAGCATGGCTCTTGGTAACAAAACAGCCTATGACCACCTCTGAATCTTTAGAAGAGCTAACTGGTTCTGTGATGGGTGTTTCCCCCATTTTTCTGGCTTTTTGCTTAGCTAACCTACTGCCCATACATGAAAATGTTACTGATCTTCTAATCTAACTCCCAGTGAGAAAGTATTTCCCCAGATGTCCGACTGTTTTCATTGATTTTGGCAGCTTGCTCTTACCTTTTTGGGTATGTCATGGGGAAATTTCTGTCATTTCGGGCATCGATGCTGTATGACCCACCAGAACCCTGGGTCATCACGCTGAAGGGGATCTTGAGGGCTTTTCCAGGCTCCACACTACTGTCAATCACAGCCTGGACAGGACAAGCAGATGATACAGATTTGTACTTAAGCAAATCTGGATTTGGATGTTTCTTTGAGACCCTCTGTGTTTCACTTGAGGTAGATAAAGAGACCGACCTGGATATTCACTTTGCTGACAGACATCTGGGTGGTTGACTGCCTCTGAAATTCACTCTTTGACTCTTTGTCAGTACCTTTCAGAAGGACCACAAACTCTCCCTCAGGGACCACGTCGATAGCCACTAGAATGTCTCCATTGCCCATGTCAGTCAATGTGCTGTTGGTAACCTCCTCAGGACCAGACACTACCATGAGGCCAACATGTCCGATCGTCATCGAGGACGGACCTCTTCTACCAATTACTGAGAGCATCATGGTGGCTGGTTGGCCTGTGTTTCCAAAGCGAAGAAGTGAATAATTAAAGTTCGGTGGAAGATGAAATTATTCAAACAATTATCATACAAAATGTTGGCACAATTCATACAAGATACCATTGGATATTTATTTTACCACTAGATGATGCTGTAGCACAGAAACTGCACTTGCCTCTGACGACACATGTTCAGCAATTAACTTAAACTTTTTAGTCCTTTGTAAGTAGAAGTAGCATATGATAATTCTAGTAGACTATTATCAAAACACCCAAGGCTGCACTATAATATATTACCATAATTACCATGACACACACGTCTGGAACAGTTTATGATGTGCTACTGTTGTGAAATAATAACTACGCTTTATTGCAGGTACTGTACCTGCTTGTGGGCGACCGCTGAGTACTGCATAACCTGGGTGAGGTCCTCCGAAGCTTTCCACAAAGTTATAGATAAAGGTAATAGTACTCTGGCCTGGAAACAAGCACAGTCGATACAAAAACACAACAAGAACTGAGCAAACATATTAGGGCAATAACAACTGTGGATTTAATTTTGTAAAAGTGTTATGACAGGGTGTAAACATTTATTGTTTCTGACCTGTAACTTTGAGTGTGTATGGTTGGTTGGAGTTGATGTTCATCTTCCAGGTTCCTGCTTGGTGGTCGGGGTTAAGACGAATTCTCGCCAAGTTGCCCACTGTCTGAATTGTCCCCAGTTTACCACTGGCCTGGTTGTGACTCTGGGTCACACCTACAAAAAAAAATGTTGAACATACATGATTAGTCATGAAGCTCTATCACAACAGTATTATAATCAAGAAAGAAACACACAACCAGTCTCGACCGTAGTGTAATTAGAAACACTGAGTTACCGGCAGGATTGGTCAACGTAAAAGAAGCGAATGTTCCTGTGATGTAGATAGTGATGTTTTTCAGTGATTCATCCAACATGAAACTGAAGGTTTCTGGCTTCCCAGGATTCCTCGCTCGTTGAAGAACTGTTACCTGATGGAAAGGAAATGTTCAACGATGGATACTTGACCTCTTAGTTCTTTAAATTGGTCAAACAAAAATCAATAAACAGTTGATCCCAAAAAAATTGTTCAAAACTCATAACGACTGCTTCTGATGGAGAGTAGTTGCAGATTTGCAGAATCTTACCAGGGCTGAAGTTGAGGTGTCAAGGATAATGTCTGTGGCCTGAGGCAGCTGTCCCTTAGTAACTTGGATGGCCTGGCCTCCGGAGGCCAGAGCTAAGTCCTTGTAGTCATCGAAGTTACCAGCTCTGAGCGAACGACGTCTCCTCTTCAGGGGGTTAGTAATGAAGAACGACACCTGGGGAGATCAGTTGTTTGAAGATTATTACCCCGACATGTTCACCTCATTAGACTGACCCAACATTGGTCAGCACTGTGTGCCAATCAGCATTTACCGTTGACCTGGTGCTCCTGATCAGAGCAACAATAGCGTCCTTGAGCCAGTTGTCTTTGGCTACAGCATCAGTGAAAACATAGATCTGGGATGAGGAAGGGGCACCGGTGAGAGCCAGCTGTCGAGAAAAAAAAACAAAACACTCTTATTGAAGGTTGCATAACTTTATGTTCTGAGAAACATGGCCATGCCAATCAATCGTAATTTGCAGAAATCTCGCAATTTATCATAATACCTGAAGTCCTGACAGGCACATCTCAGGGGGATCATCACCGCCTCTCGCTCTGAGCTTAGAGATTTCTTTCTTCATCTTATCAGGGTCGGTGGTCCTCATCATAGGTCCAAAACCTTAATAGAAGCACAAAAGAGAGTGGCGCACCAAGAAAGTATTTTGCACTGAATGCTGTACCATCAAGCATTAGCCAAACACCACTAGCAGTTTCCTAAACGTGATTGAAAGCATTAACAGGTTCATACTGGGGTCATTAAAGGGCACCAGGATGTACTCGGAGGGCTCGTCCTGTGTTCCTTTTTTGCTGTCAATGATTTCATAAACAACCTTCCTGGCTTCATCAATGTCATCTGACATGCTGCCGGTGGTGTCGATAACAAAGCACACGACAGATGAGCGGGCGATTCCCATCATTCTGCGAGAAAGGACAGGAAATGTATTTATTTTTCATCCTACGGCGCAAATTTCTGAATACGTCTATTCATGCGCAAGGTTTTTTGTTAATATCTGGCCGTTGTACCTCAGAAAGTCATTGTCCCCTGCAGCTGAGCGGATGTCCTCCAGCAGCTGGAGGGTGGCGGTTGTTGCTGCGTTCACGGCAGCATTGTGGAAAGCCACATTGTCTGAGCGGCGCTCATCTTTGTTGATGCCTCCTCGAGGAACTGCTGAGCTGGTGAGATCAGAAGCACCTCCATGGCTACATTTACCTGGCAGAGGTGGAAAAGGAACAAATATGGTTCAAATGTCTATTTATGGTGCACTGATGCCTTTATGGATGCACTGAATTGTAGAAACAGATGCTTCGTGTTTGTTGCGTTTCTAGAATGAAGTGTCACATGATACCTAAAAGTTACTTATTGGTTAAGTGTAACAGGTAATACATTTAATTCAGACTTTACTGAGGATACCGCTCATGTCAGAATACAATAAAATAGCAAATCCAACGATTCACACGTGGGCATCAAAGAGACGGTTTTACTTTTTGAAAAAAAGTGCTTTCCTGCTGAGAAGACAGGACTCTCATATCTTTCAAACATCTACAAAGCTAAATCCATAAACAAATTACCCTAGCTTAGCATAAAGACTGAAAACAAGGGGAAACATTTAGCTTTGTCCATCCATCCATCCATCCATTTTCTAGACCTGCTTATTCCTCACTAGGGTCACAGGGGTCTGCTGGAGCCTATCCCAGCTGTCATCGGGCAGGAGGCGGGGTCACCCTGGATAGGTTGACATTTAGCTTTGTGATTTTCAAAATGTCATTTGAAATAATTCTGAGAGAAACAAATTCCCAGTTTTACAGGAGTTGTGGAGTGTGGGGTTAGTCTAAGGTTGGAAGTCGTCACTTCCTGGAGTCTGCTGTTGCCTGGCAAAACAAACTTTACATATTAGAAGTGAGTTACTGCTACTTACATACATACTGCTTCATAATATGGTTTTATCTACTTATATTCTATCAAGCTGTGTTTATAGCCAATTATTAATCAAGCCACGTATCCAAGTAATACCGTATTTTCCGGACTATTGAGCGCACCTGTCTATCTTCCCAATGCACAGTGTGTAGTGGGAACAATTGTCAGTAACCACTGGCTTGACACTTGTGGTTATAAATGAATATGTCCTTGTGTATAAGGATTTTGAAATATGCTGTAAGACATGCGATACCTTTGGGCTTGGAAGAAGAGAAAATCCCCATGTATCCTGATGTGAGTTTCTTCTCCTTCAGGATGTTGGGGAGGATTGAATTCGGACATGTTCCACTGGCACAGTCACTGCAGGTGGGAGTGCTCACATCTACACAAACAAAACCAGATACAGGAAGCAGTTCATCCACTTGCACCAAAATCCAAAAACCCATCCTTTCCCAGACACTTGTTTATTGTTGTGGTTGCACCGCCCGGAGCCATATCATACACACAATCTCTGCTCTTTGGTCTTTCTATAGATATGCTCCAAGATAGCATGTTTTATGTCTTTTACCCAACCCACAGAAACACATACCTCCTGCATGAATAACATACACTCACCTGCCAGGTTTTCCAGGGGAAGGTCAGGGCGTATGAGGTTGATGTATGGATCTGTGAAGCCAAGCTCCACCCAGTTACTGTGGCTGTAGAAGTCCTGATGGTGCATGAAGAATGTGGATGTTATACAAGAACTTCTTTGCACCTCCTTTAACCTCTTTACTTCTCATTTTTCTTTATGCCAAGATTGATGCATCCCACCCTCCTCACCTGTAGAGTGTGAAGGACTCTGCCCAGCGTCTCCCTGGCAGCCTGGAAGTTCTCCACGCGAATGCTCGCTTTAATGGCCACCACGCCCTCTGTGATCAGTCCACGTCCCTCCAGGAAGGCCTCGGAGTTGAAGTGATGAGGAGGACTGAAAGAAATGACAGTAAATCACATCCAAAGCTGAGTAAGACGTTTTATTTTTAAATACAAAGTTTTTCCGTTGTGAGTCTCTCCTGCTTCACCTGTTTACAAAGTCCCGGTCGACCAAACCGTTCTGGGTGTAGATCTGTTGGAGAGCAGAGTGGAACTTGGCTCCAGACACCTCCCCTGTTGCTGTGGGACCTAAACAGGCCTGGACCAGCTCTTCAGGAGAGGAACCCTGGAGGTCAAAGGTCAGAGGTCACAATTCAAGGAGCAGCACTGTTTAAACAATAACAGGGGTCTGCAAACAACCATTTTCTTATCATTGTTGTTGCACAGAGTTTGATGAAGTGGTTTATGAACCAGACTATGGAGCTTTTTACAGTGTGTTTCCAAATAATGAACATTTATTCAATGTGTGTTTCTTTTTTTTATTAAGGAAAATAGTTAAGAACAGAAACTAAACAGATAGATAATAACGTAAATTAATGATTCATGGGAATGTTTGATTTCCCCCGTCATGGATGATTTCATGGTGATGATGTAATTTCCTGGTGCTTGTTTCTACTATGTTTGTGCTGTCTTGCACTTTTTTTTTTTTTATCTTCCTTCCTACCGTGGGTTTGAACTCGTGACCTGCTGCCTCGGCCACCGCCCGACATGTCTCCATCACTTTTTGCAGTAGAGCTGTTCCTGTAATGCTGACATGAGTGGACGCCCCACCTCCGATGGGGACAAAGGCCACAATGGGTCCTGATATGGTCAAAGTCAGCAGGGCTATGCCCAGCAGTGAAGTCATGATAAATCTGAAACGAATAGGATAATAATTAATAATAAAAAATATATATTATATCGTAATTCTTATTAGGTATGTTTTGGAAGACAAAGCTGTATCAGAATTTTTAAATCCACTGCAGTCTGTAAAGGAAAGTCGTTTATGAGGATTTGTTTTTATAAAAATAATTTAAAAAATCAACCATAATGTAAAATGTAAGAACAGAAATGTCGACCAGATTTACCTGCAGCATCTTTTTTCACACAAATTGAGAATTTGTGTTTTAGTTGCTCAGTGAACTTAATAAAATGTGACATGAAGCGGTGAAATGTATGTAAAGACACACATTCATCACACTCCTTTATTGACTATTTACACATTTCACACAGATTTCTCAGGAAAGGTAACGTCAATACTGGATTAAAAGGTATAAGAACAGTGTGTGCCAGTTTAATGTGTTTATCCGTTCAAATACAGAGTTAGAAATTTCTATTATATCTACAAAAATCAGGTAGATGAAAGTGATTTCAATTTAATTTAATCGAAAATTAAATTTTAATGGAAAAAATATTTTGAATATTTACTGATGATGGTACTGATCACATACTTCTAAAAACAATCTCATAAAATAGTTTTATTATACACATTAAATTATTACATTGTCATCCTTATGAAAGTAAAAACATTTAAAAAATAATTAGGTTTGAGGGGAAATACTTAAAAGTAATGTTGCAAGAAAAATCTGAATTTCAATTAAATGAATGAACTTTAATCCTGAAATCTATTCATACCTTGATGTTTCCAGCTGTGATGAGTCCGGTGGATGGTAAAGAAGTGTCAGGTGCAGCCCCACCACCCTCTGCTGCTCAATATATACAGCACTTTGTTTACAATGCAGGGTGGGGACTCACTCAGCTGTAATCTGCTTTAACTACAGGACTTTCTCTCATAAAGAGCTCGATACCTTGTACTTGATTATCGTCATAAAGCCAAGTCCTCACATCTTACGGAGCATAAACCTTTAATGTAATAAAACAAAAGTGAAGAAAAGTCAGTCTTTTCATATCATTTATTTATTCGTTCGAACAGGTTAAAAAAGAAAAACAACATATATAAAATCTGCAAAGTGTTTTAGGCAGAAATCAAAGCAACAACAACTTGGACAATCCTGAAACAACATAAATAATCATACCCTGTTCAAAAGGGTGTAGGAGGAAGTTAATAAACGTATCTAGTCGAAATAGTTTCACATGAAAAATACAAAATGATTGTACATTATGAGTAAAAAACTTAAGCAAAGGCGGGGCAAGTTAAGACTCGATAGATCGTTCCCACCTCTTGAGTTATGACTCACCCTTGACCTCTGAATTATGAAGTAATACAATAAAATGTTCCTGTTAACTCAACAAGTGCACTCTCAAAACTGCTTGGGTTTTTCTTACCCAGAACGAGGTAAATGTTGGACAAAGTACTTACTGGTTTAACTTGGAAAATGGGAACAAACAACAAAATATTAGATAAAACCAATAAAATGTTGAGGATAAGCAGCAAGAGTTTGGCCTGAAACAAAAAAATGTTGGATCAAAAGAACAGGATGTTGGGTAGAAACAATCAAATGTTGGATAAAAAAACAAAAATGTTGGGTAAAAACAACATTTTGGGGAAAATTAACAAAATGTTGGGTTAAAAAAATAAAATTTTCGGTAAAAATAATAATAAAACCTTTTTAAAAAGATGGGTAAATACAACTACCATATTTTCTGGACTATTGAGCGCACCTGTCTATAAGCCGCTATTGAATTTATTCGAACAGTTTCATGTGGTCCACTCTGACCGGGTCTGATGTAATGACGCTAAATGTATCGGTGGCACGGAGCTTGCTAGCTTGTAAAAAGCCAACGAGCTTCGTGCCACCGATACATGAGCCACACCGGTGTTTAAGTCCAAAGTGTCGGAAAAAAGTAGCGGCTTATAGTACGGAAAATACGGTACGTGTACATGCATTATTCCTAAACTGTGTAATTGTACACATCTGTTTTTAAGAAGTGTTTATACTGATGAGAAGATGATATCAGTCTACATCACCTGAAACCTCATGGTAAAATAAATCAGAAAAAATACAAAACAGCTGCATTACCTGTGATGTCAATGGGCTCCAGGGCGAAAGTCTCCTCCTCGTTGTGAACCAGAGCAGTTTGTTCTGTCTGGTCGGCCATGGCTGGTAGGGGCTCTGTAGGGCCTGAGTCTGGACTGTCCGGGGCTCCAGCTAACACCACACACAGTCAGATTGTATGGAGGTTGGATATGCATGAGAGAGAGGTAACTGTGGTGTACAAGAAAATATGCTATTTGTTCAAGGTTTGTGTGAAACTGACCTGAGAGAGCGTCAAAGTCATCGTCATCATCTCCATGGTCCTGAGGCATCATCACACTCTCTGCGATGGCAGGAGGGTCGTCAAAGATCCCGCCTCCATCCTCGTTACTCAGCAGCTTGTCCACTACACGGAAATACAAGCTCATTATATATATATATATATATATATATATATTTATCCATTAGTCAGAGGAGAAGAAACATAAAAAACATAAAATCTGTTATGTTTTATTCCTCAAGCTGGAAATAAAATGCACTTGGTGGATCTTACCCAGCATTCCTCCCTCGTTGCTCTCCATGGGGTTGTCGCCAAAGTCGTCTTTGTACTGGTCGTCATATTCCAGATGGTTGGACTTGTCAGCCATCTGGTTAGCTCCACCCTCAGCCTCCAGCAGCAGGTTGGAAGCTGATGCTCCCATGATGTCCACCTCGAACGCGCTCTCCTCTCGCATCATCTCACGATCGTCCATCCCGAAGTCAGCTGCGCAACAGAAGAGCGAGTTATTACGGTTTACAGTATGAAACAGGTCAATTCTTTGGTGCTGCCCGTACTTAAAAAACAATACTTCACTAGATATTCTCAGTTGTAACACCAGTGAACTGTGGTCTTACATTGGAGCTCTGAGACTTATAGAAATGTCACTGTCATATCTGAATATAACCCTGAGTGAAGCCTTAAAAACAAAGACTGGTGCCCACCAAAATCATTGTCCTGCAGCAGGTTGAGGTTGCCCACCTCCTCCCTCATGGTGATCTCTTCCACTCTGCTCTGGTTCAAGTTGAACTGCTGAGCCACATCAATGTCACTGTACAAAACACACCAATTAAAAATCATTTCTCATTTCCACAAATCTTTTTTCCAAGCAGCAGAAAAAAAGCAGCACTCTGAAGGTCTGTTTAATGCCTAGAAACATTTTTTTGTGATCATGTGCTTCACCTGTCCTGTTTCTTTTATCTTTCTTTGGTGATAACCTTCATTTCCCAGAACAGAAATAGAGGTTTACACATGCAGCATGGTTGCTGGATAAAAAGGTGCAGATTGTCCTGGTAGTCTAAAGATTACATTGCCACCCACTGGCATGACCTTTGTCGCACATCATTGTAATCTCCTCACAGCTGCCTGGTATCTACTAAAAGGAACAATAATTGCCCAAAACATAATAATAATAATATATTTCCACATGATGCTCCCTCAGTAATAGGTCGACGATCAGAGGACTCACTCTAAGTCAGGTAGCGGCTGGTCAAAGTCATGAAACTCCTCAGGCAGAGTGATTGCATTATAGGCAGCTTCTCTGTTCTCCTCCGGTAGATCCACCACACCTGGAGCAACACAACAAGGAAAAAAAAAGTTCAAGCACAAGACAAATAAAGTTACACGTGCCTGAAGCAGGACGGAGAAAGATAGACGAGTCCAGGAATTCCAGTTATTGTCGCACTTGATTTACTCCCAGATAAAGTTGTAGCATTTCTTGACAAAGATTAAAATCATGTCTCTCAGAACGAACTCCATTTAGAGGCTGTTCCTAACCTGGTCTAAACGCCATCTTGATCTTGATGAAGGCCTCGTTACAGTCTGCCAGCAGGTACTTGGCCTTCCTGTGGTAGATCCTCACCACCCCCAGCAGCAGATGCCCCGACGTTCGTAAAGCCATTTTCACCTGTCGTGACAAAACACACACAGGGAAATAATTAGTAATGATACTGTGAAATAAATCTGCAGTGTTTTAAGTGTGTGCCCCTTCTCCCTGCTGTCACCCCCATCGTGTAGTGACTGATACAATTGTCAAAATGTCCATCACAAGCTATTCAAATAATATTTAAAAACTCCCTGTTTAAGTCTAACCAACACTGACAAATCACACTAATAAAAATATACAATGTCTCTGTCTACATCAACTGACTGAAAACTGTAACACTAGTTCTTTTAATGAATTTATAGACTAAGGACATGTCAGTATTACAAAGCTGTCTTTGTAGGAAAAGCCTGAGGACAGCAGCGGCCTCGATAGACTTAAAAATACAGTGGAGATTTATTGCTTTAAGTGTAACAGCATGATGACTCACAACAGTAAATATATACTAAACTAATACCAAAGAGGCTGCCAGGACTTTGTCACTACTTAGCTTTTTATCTGGTTTTCAGCATTGATCGTGGAAGACCAACAATATATAATCATCCCCATGTAATCTAACAATAAATTGACTATAATGTCCAGTAATCTCCTTTTTAGTGCTAGTGCGGAGGAGCTGTGAAAGTAAACAGCCTGAGAAATTACCTTGGGTGAGATGATGCTCTCCACGCTGCTCTCCAGATTGCACTCGAACACATGTGCCTTGGTCAGCTTTTTGTCCCAGTGGGCCGCCAGCCAGATTTTGGCCAGCGGCCCACGTTTGCTGAGGACAAAGTGGGCATAAAACATGATCTCAGCGCCTCCTCACCACAAGGGGAAGGGGAAAGGGGGGGTAGGGAGGGAGGGAGGGAGGCGTCAGGCCCTGGAGAGAGGAAACACAAAAAGAGAAACAACATAAGAGTGAATTGAGTAAACAATGTGTCACAGTTGAAAGGACACAGTCATTGTGTTGTGTGAGCTTCGGTAAGCAGACTGTTTGAAGACACAGACGTGGCTGTCGAGATAATAGGTGCAGTGACAGCAATTCATAGCAGGGTGCAAACTGATTAATTGAGACATTTCTAAACCAGTGCTTGGTGTGAAAACAATCCCAGTGAAAAGGAAAGTGCAGATGCAGACTCTGCTGGAAACTATTTGTCCATCCAACGGACAAATTACATATGAGCAGTTTATATACGATGGCCTGAAGCCAGGGCTCTGAACTAGGGACAGTACTCCCTGCAATAAACAGAAAATATTATCCCTACATACTATTTTTCTTTCTTAACTTTGGAAACAGTAGATAAAAAATTAGATGAATTATTCACCAAATTAAAAACTCAAGTCAAGTTTAATGTTTTTGGAAAAAAATGGATGAGAAGTTCAGACAGAATAGAGCAAGGTTTAACATCTCACAGGTCCATGACAAATGATCACATTTTGTTCTAGAAGTCAACTACTTCAAAATCATTTCATACAGATTGAACTAATTCTTCTCTAATCAGTTATTTAGTTAATCCACTATGGAGGTTGTTAATAAGCAAGTGCACAAATCAAACATGTATATTAACAATACAGTTTACAGTTATGAGTCAATATTTACCATTAATCTACATCATGGTTACATTTATTTTCCTGATACTTTGGTAAATATTGACAATGTTCTGTGAAATGATGAAGCTGCAAAATACAATAGAGTAAGAAGATGTTGGACCTGTATTGATCTGTCATTTATATAGTTTTGTTCTCACATTTTAAATACATTTTCACATTAATAAATCCAGATTAAACACTTGTTTTAGAAAAGAATAGGAGTGGCATTGTAACTTATCCTCCATAGCGCCTATATTTATTTATGTATAATCAATTGTAATTACTATCTTTATTTATTTTTGTTGTTGTTTCTTCAGTGTTCAGAGATACTTGCTATAATTTATAATATATTTGATGTAAACGATATGTTTTAAGGTGAGTAGGAGTAATAATATTATTATACCTGCAGCACTATAATGTAACTGCTAATCCAAACGCAGGTATTAGGTTGTTATCAGTGCTAAACACAATAACTCAGTAACGTTACACAAAAGGTAAGATAACGCACATAATCACAGAGGTTATAATTGTGAAGGACCGCAGTGATGCTCCTCCCGCATCCCAACAGGTGATGATGCAGAGGAGCTAGCGTTAGCCGCTGTCATCCATCCACCACCACAGCACCGCTAAGCTAGCAGCGCCTCTTCTACTATCACCGACAGGTACCGACACACATCGTGTCCTATGTTCCTCACCTCCACGCGAGACATAATGAATGAGCTCACCGGTAAGCCGTCGTGTGCTTCACCCCGTTTTGCCGGCCGTGGTGTCACCGCTGCAGCTGCTGGCGCTTGTTTCCTCCACCCCTCCTCTTCCACTAAAACAAACAAGATGGCGCCTGCCCCCCTCCCTCCTCCTCAAAGCCACCATCCCACAGGCTGGACCTCAGCATGCAGGGATGTGCTGAGGATGATGATGATGATGATGATGAAGGACGGATGCTGACCTGTGCACACTCATCTACCTGGGTATTGTATTTAGATCCTTTACTTTTAAAGGAAAAGTACACAATAAACTAGCTTCAAAACTTGCATCCAAAATTACAATTAACTTTATTGATCACACACAAGTTTACACATACAAGGAATTTGTTGTTGGTTTCTCTTTAGTATTTAGACACACAATAAACTGCTGCTGCCTCTAACTTCTATTCTGATAGTCGATTAATCATCAGCTCTTGAAGCGATTAGTCAACTAATCTGATTATGAATCACATAATTATTATTTAGCTCTAATTTAGCTCTGAGAGTTTAGATTTAGGATGTGTAAATTATGTGGTGATTAATAATAAAGATGAATACTTAAGAAATACATCTTTTAATCAACTTTTCTGCTGACATCAGCTGCTACTGTTACAAAAAAGTAAATAAAAACGGTTTAATTTCTTATCCAAGGACAGGCCCAGTGTTCAGTATTGATATAAACTATAAATGAATAAAATTGTGCCATTTTTTCCTAAACAAAGACAGGCAAGTAATCTTTTTCTTTAGCTTCAGCCAACACTGTATTGTTTAATTGCAGCTGAGTGCGGTTTTGCAACTCTGATCGGACGTAGATCAATCCTTCAGGATGTGTTGTTCAAAAATCTTTCATGATCCGAAAAAAAAAAAAAAAAATCAGGATTCTTCTGATCCCAACAGAAGGATGGATTCATGATGGATCTGAGGACAAAATATTCTTTGAAAGTGGTCAGATGCCTGGGCCCAGATGTTATTAATATTCCAGTTCTTTAGAAAGCTTGACCACTTCTCTGTTCAGTTTAAACAAATTACTTTTTCTTATTTACATTCTTTGTTGGTCAGTGAGTGGGAGAAATCCTGTGAGATTTGTTGTATTTTCTCCTGACAGATGCCGTTTCTTTTATTGACATTTAAACCGTACCAGTTATTATCTTAAAATGTTCACTGATTTAGATGAATGTTAGTCCAAGTAACATAAATGTAAACACACGAACACCCCATCATTACCTGTGTGTATGCTGCATGTTTAAAAAGCACTGGGAGGCAGTGTTGGTGTGACTTATCTTGCAGATAGATGAAGGTACCAGCAGGAGGCAGCAGCTGAGAGATAACAACCAACACATACATGACATGTGGTAAAACTCTTCAGTGGAAAGGAAAATCACCTGCCTGCAGTGGACATAGTTTCACCAAGAAAAAAAAAGTTTTATTATATTACATTTATGCAGAATTATCATTTCATATCTGCAGATGTAAGTCGTCTCATAAATGACATTTTAATATCATGGAGGAGTTTCTATTTAAGACAATAATGACGATGAATTTCTGTGTGAGAAATTATAATAATTTAATTCAAACAGTGCAGCTAAAGCCTTTCAGTTGATTAATACAATTTATTATTCATCAAACATCCTTAAAACTGTGAAATGTGCAAGAACTGCATTTATTACTTCTTCATATTTTACAACTTTTGTGTGTCACAGCAGGGAACAACATCCACAACCTCCTACTGCACTTACATATTAAATGTTAAACAGGGTTAACATGAGGTTTAAACCATCTGATTGATCTAAATCAAGGGTTTTAGTACCAACAGTTCTCCTTGTGTTACCATCCCTCTTCAGTTACACTTCAGTTCAATCAGGTTCAGTGAAAAATAAAAAAACGAGATTTTTTTTTTCCTAAAAAGACTGAAACTGAAAGAAAAAAAGTCAAGGATAAACTTCCAGCACGTTGTTGCACATTGTTGCACAAAGGCTCTGTGGGTTTCTTCCCGCATCATCTAAGTGCATGAAAATAAATAATAAATAATAACAAAACAGTGTAAACTTTTGTGCTTTTAAAAAATATTTAATTTTGTGACAGAATGTTCTTGTCAGATTATGACCCTGTGATGAACAAATTTCTATCGACTGTAGTGAAAGTATTGATGTTGCAGAGCTGGACTTCAATTAACCCAATGAATGAGTTTTCATTGTGGTCACCTGACTATTTAAGCCAGATTTGAAAACCTGTGAACGCGTCCTTTAAGCAAAGAGCCCTTGTTGCTGAAATTAACAACAATCAGGACTTTTCTGATTTTCAAAAACATGACGGTCACAGTCCTATTGTGACCAGGAACACTATAAAGATCTTTAAACTCCTGGAGACATGGACGTTCTGTCGTATAAGACCCGAGACCACTGCTCTGTTCTCCACCACCTGAGGCTCAGTCCGTGCATTTGGCAGCTTGTTTGTCCTCGTCATTGTTGTCACGCTTCGCCCTGCTTCCTTGACCTTCAGGACTGACGGCCCAATCCCTCCAACCCCTTCTCACGCTCCACGGACCTCTGCACAAATGGAGTCATAGCTCACATCTTATGAGCTCTGACAAGTGAAACTGCTCCGGCTCGCGCCCCCCCTCGACAAACCCGTCCATCCATCTTTGGAGATTACTGTACGACTGAATTGCAAATACAAGCCATTTATTTAATGCTGAATGTGTGGAGGACAACTTGGCTGAGAGTGTTTTTAATACAGCGTTGGACATCACAAGGTCTCACGCTGACACACACACACACACACACCGCTTCTCTTTTGTTTCCTATGACACACAGCGCTGAAAAGGAGCATAAAGTGTCCTCAAAGTAAAGAAGTACCTCAGGAAGAAACTGGGCACTCGAAAGCATTGACTGAGTGTGATGTCAGCTTCAAATGTGCCTTCTCACTTCTCACAGCCAGGCTCATAAGTTAGACAGGGAAATACACTAGACCCCTGTCTCATCTCTATACAGAAGTCAGGAGAAAAAACTGCCCGTCGCTGCCAAAAACCATCCCACAAACCCCACGGGGAACGGACTTAACTTGGGCACAAAAGGCCTGGTTATATTTCAGCGTAGGATGGCCTTTGTGCCGCTCAATCAGCCAACACTGAGGCTGTGTCTGCTCCTCGCCCAACCTGTCTGTCTTCTAAGCTGACAAGCAGGTCTTATTTAGGGAGAAGCACTGAAAAAAGTCCACTGGGGGTTTGATGGATTTTGTGTGCGGTGTACATGCAGGCACACACACACACACACACACACACACACACACACACACACACACACACAGGGGTACACATGGGCACTTTGTCCAAGTGAGTGCTCACTCACAACACATTTCTCACACTGGAGTTGTATGGGGGCAGGATTTGCTAAGAAAAAAGAGAGAGAAAGGGGGGAGGGTGTGGTGGCGGTGGCGGTGGTTGGAGGGGTCTTTTCAGTTCTTTTTGGAGGCAACAATAGTCTTTGTCCGAGATCTTCCACTATTCTTATTAGGGTTACCGAAAGGAGGAGGAGGAGGAGGAGGAGGAGGAGGAGGAGGGAAGTGGGAGGTGGGCATGCAGGCGGAGGGTGTTTCTCCATAGTAACAATGACAAAACAAGCCAGTTGAACACCAGGCAGGCAAAAGGGTGATTGGAGCTGCTGAGGAGAAGTCCTGTTCACGCAGGGAAACCAAGAAGACCAGTTCAGAGAAGGATCTGTGAGGAGGGCAGCAGATCTGGTCGGGGTGAAACGACAAAAGGAGGAAAGCAAACAGAGAGGATTTCCAAAAGTTTTTTATGAGAAAGTGCATTCAGGGCAGTCAAAGAAAGTGCTGGGAGGTACACACTTCTCACACCTGCCTGCAAACCCTCCCAGCATGGACCGGGACAGTCACAGCGAGGACACTTTGTCCACCATGGTTCTGGAGAACATCAAGAACAAACTGATTCACGCCTTCAGAGTGACAGGGGAGGCCAGAGTCGACCCTCAGGACTCTGGCTCCCCTGTCAGACCGCTCAGCATCGGCAGGAGTTACCAAGCGAACGAAGAGCTGAGGAGGGCGCAGATAGATGGAGCCATAACCTGGCTGAGGTCTGAACTGGTAAGCTGAGATTGATGACTTTCAGATTTTGTGCATTTTCCCACTGATATGCAACAGTTATTAGTCCAGAAATGTCCCTGATGTATCTAGAGAACATTGAGAGTGAAGGACTGTGTGTCTCCAACTGTATACATTATAGCTTGATCATGCTAATTCTGGTCTTTCATTGTTGTCATGCAGCTGGAAATGCGCTCGCAGGACCTCCAGCTGGCTCAGACGCTGCTGGGGCTCAACACTGAGATCCAAAGACTGAGGAGGGAGAGTTTTGGAGGTGTGGAGGTAGAGGGGGATGATCAGCCGTAACCAGAGAGACAAGTGGAGGGAAGATGTGAAAGTTCGTCCTGACTGAAATCTGAGCTCGACAAAGAAAAGACTGATGCAACCGAAAAGATTGAATGCTGATGTATCACTGTAGTCTGATGTGTCACAGGAAGATGTGTTCAGCTGAATGTGATGTTGATTGCACTTATGCAGAGTTGTCCTGAAGAAAGTTGTTTTGTTTGTTGGATCGAAACAAAGCATTGTGAATGTAAAATGAAATAAAACGTGCAACGCCACTGTGTTTGTAGCTTTATTGAGCTGGCATGCTGCACCAATGTAACGCAGCACCTGTTCGAAACACAAGTTCAGGGACGGTTAATAAATACACCCACAACTCAAACCCCAAACATCTCTGTCATATTTCTGTCTAATCTCAAACATTATAAACACAGTTACAGTTTATGTGGATTCACATGTAGGTTCACTATCCTATCATTTATTCAAGGCTACAAGATCTCACCAATAAGTAAGATTAAAAACAGTGTTACACAGTCTGCAGACCCCATATGCACCAGGCTGTCTCGTACTGAACACATTCTCTGTGTAAATTTGTCAGTGAGCTCTCACTGCATAACCACACAACTTTAATTAGTGACATGTTTGTACAGCATACAATAATATTAGTCCAGGATTTTGTGTCACACAAACACAACACAACTGTCAGTGTTTGATACAGGACTTATACAATCCTCCGTCGAGTAGTGCTCACACTGCCTTAAAGGGATACATCCTTATTTTACAATAATCCTTATTGCTTTTCTTACAGAGGGTGTGATGAGAAAGTCTTCACCACAGAAGCCCAAACAGACTAAACTCTATTTTCTCCATCTTGCCGTGATAACAAATTAATTTTGAGTAGTTTTCTCGAGATCTTGATTTATTTTTCTTCTTATCTCGGGAAAACAAAGTTTGTTTTTTCCAGATTTTTTGGATAAATTAATTTGTTTTCTCAGGATTACGAGATAAATAACTCCTTACCATGGCAAAACAGAGCAAATAAAATGTATTTCATCATGTCATCATCATATTCTTAAAGTGAAAATAGAAATAAAAGATAACCTTTTAGGCTATCAAAACCATTGGAGTGATATTTTGTGTCAAAGGTTAAATGAAAATCACTTTTACACAGCAGCAGTGTTTAAAGGTGTTTTTTCTGTTGTTTTTCGAGGTGATGGTGAAAACTTTTTGTGCTTCTCTTGTTTGTGTTGAACTCAGAAGTTGAACTTGTTTGAACAGTTTGAAGTTTTTAAGGCACAGAGCTCCTCCTGTAAAACGCCCTCTTCTGTAAACCCCTTGAGTGAAGAGGCCGAGGCGTCTTCAGCCGGGGAGTGGAGAAGCCCACCTCCCCTGAGCTGGAGTAGAGGCTGCCGCTTCCTTTGTCGCTCTCAGAGTCCCAGTAGCTGCCCTCCTCTTCCTCCTCGTCTGTCTCCTCCTCCTCCTCCTCCTCCTCCTCAGACAGCTCCTGCTTCAGCTCCTGGATGCCGGAGTGAAGCTCCATCAGCTGTCGGATCAGGGCTTGGTCCTGGGATCGCATCTCCATCTGAACACAGAGTCTGAGTTTAGGTTTGTTCACAAACACAGACAGGACTGAATCTAATAAAATAATGATGGTGAGAAATCAATATTATCTAATTTCTTCCTCACTCCTGATGAAGCTGAGCTGGTTTTTTGCTCAGTGTGAAACTGCAGCCATTTCATTTGAGCTTCTTTCAAATGCAAATGGATCTTTCTCCTCTCTCTCTCTCTCTCTCTCTTTTTATGAGGGGCTGTCTAATTGCTGGTTTTGTAAAATAAGATATTCAGAATTCCACCATCTTCAGAGTCCAAGTTTGTTCTAAGGACTGAGGAATGTCCCGAACAAAAAAAACGTCTGCGTCCATCTGCATTTCTTTTCTTCTTAATTACAGCACCAGGCTGAGACTGGGCTCCGGCTGAAAGGTGCTGGTTTTATTGCCTTTGTCAACACTTGGTGGACTGAAAGAAGACACGTGAACTTTCCCTTTGGAGATCCCTGCATGCTGGGCTCCGTCTCATTACGCCCGAACACCAGCCCCTTTCAGATAATGTGCTGGACACTGTGAATGTGTGTGTGCAGGTTTAAGAGAATCTGCATCTGTTTGCCGGTGAGTACACTGAGCGAGAAGTCTGAATAAAGAGGATTTGTGTGGATAACAAAACAAATCATTGTAAGAACACATGAACAGAGCACCATGGGACTTTCTATTTGGGCTGATGACGGCAGTCGATGCAGGTCATAAACCACTGGTATAAAGTTATGTATCCATACTTCCTCTGTTCTCTGACAGCTTGTGTGATTTCCCTCTTTGCACTGTGGGGAAATCAATTCCTCTGAAGTATTTCTCTCATAAAAATATATTCAGCCGATAAGTGGAAAAACTACAACAACTATTGTATTTGTTTTTACTGTCATACAGTAAATTCCAACATATCCTAAAATATTAAACTGGAAACTGTTACAAGAACACGACTGTTTTTTTAAGGAAAATATTTATTTATCCAGAGTGAATGTTAATAATGCTCTTAGTAACTCATAGTTATGTACTCTATGCAATATGTTCTATTGGTATGTGCAGTTTTCTCATGTGCAGTCTTGGTAATTTGACTTGTTTGCTCTTAAACTAATTATAAGGTGCACTTGTCTTTATCTTATTTTTATTTTAACTAGACTTATTTTTTATCTTAACTTAACTTAACTTAACTTAACTTATCCTATCTTAACTTAACTTGTCTTATCTTATCTTATCTTATCTTATCTTATCTTATCTTATCTTATCTTAACTTAACTTAACTTAACTTAACTTAACTTAACTTAACTTAACTTAACACATCTGGGCAAACTCTTCATAAGAATCTGGAATATTAATATTATCAAAAGCACTGGAACAGCCACAC
>OOFC01038344.1:0-12062 GCA_900323345.1 Pseudochromis fuscus
TTCTTCTTCTTCTCCTTCTTCTTCTCCTTCTCCTTCTTCTTCTTCTTCTCCTTCTTCTTCTTCTTCTTCTTCTTCTTCTTCTTCTTCTTCTTCTTCTTTTCTTCTTCTTCTTCTTCTTCTTCTCCTCCTCCTTCTTCTCCTTCTTCATCTTCTTCTTATTCATCTTCTTCTCCTTCTTCTTCTTCTTCATGTTCTTCTTCATCTTCTCCTTTTTCTCCTTCTTCCTCATCTTCTTCTTCTTCTCCTTCTTCTTCTTCTTCATCTTCATCTTCTCCTTCATCATCTTCTTCTTTTTCTTCATCTTCTTCTCCTTCTTTTTCATCATCATCATCATCTTCTTCTTCTTCTTCTTCTCCTTCTTCTTCATCATCATCATCATCTTCTTCTTCTTCTTCTTCTTCTTCTTCTTCCATTCTCATGAATCCCACTGTGCAGGGTCAGCATCCTTTGTTTCAGTCCTCCAGATGTTCCTATCATGGACGTCCTCTGGTCTTCCCGTCTCTTCCTTGGTCTCCTTCCATCACCACCACCTCTCTGTTGCTCTCCTGTCTCCTCTCCATCCATGATTAGATAAAGAAAAGCCAAGTCCTGGATCTAACACTCCTCTGCCTCTCGTAGGTCCACCTGTGTGAAGCAGAGGGAATGCAGGAGTTTATGAATAAAGAGTTTTTGTTTGACATCCCCGAGGACCAGCCGGTTTTAGTGGCTGTGAAGATGCTTCGTTCAGATGCCAACAAAAACGCAAGGTACAAATCTCACAGTGTGAACGTGAAGTTAAGATATTTCTGAAGCTGTTTGAAAAAGTTTTAACTTGAGGGAAAAACTCCTGTCACATGGTATCTCCAAAACCAATCAGTGAGGGATAACTTGTGCCACTGGTTTTGTGTTTGCAGGAACGACTTTCTGAAAGAGATAAAGATCATGTCACGTTTGAAGGACCCCAACATCATCCGCCTGCTCGCCGTCTGCATCTACAGCGACCCCCTCTGCATGATCACAGAGTACATGGAGAACGGAGACCTCAACCAGTTTCTGTCCCGCCACGAACCCGAAGGACAACTCGCCCTCCTCAGCAACGCCCCCACAGTCAGGTGAGTGACAGGCTGATGGATGTCAGCGTCGTTTGTGTCAGTTCGTGACCTCACTCCTCTCCTCGCCTCCTCTCCAGCTTCAACAACCTGTGCTACATGGCCACTCAGATAGCCTCGGGGATGAAGTACCTCTCCTCCCTAAACTTCGTCCATCGAGACTTGGCCACACGAAATTGCCTGGTGGGCAAAAACTACACGATAAAGATAGCTGACTTCGGCATGAGCAGGAACCTGTACAGCGGCGACTACTACCGCATCCAGGGCCGAGCGGTGCTGCCGATACGCTGGATGTCGTGGGAGAGCATCCTGCTGGTGAGGAGTTTAACCACAGACTGGTTACAGACTTGGACGAAGAAAGGGGGACTCAAAAATTAGACCAGTCCAGAAGTGTAATACTCCCAATGGCCACCAGATGGCTCCAAAAACTCAGGCTCCAATTGACTTAAATTCAAAATGGTCAATGAAATACTCAGCCAATACATTTTTTCCACAAGTTTTTCTGAAGTCAACTCTTCTTCCATCTGAAAATCATTTTAATTCATTAATAGGAAACTGTAACAGAGTTTGAATAGAAGTCAATGGTAAAAGTTATTTAAAAGAGTTATTATTTAGTCACAGAAATCTTCAACAGACATTTCTAGTAGTGAGAAATTAATGTTCATTAGTGAGAAATCAATGAATGGAAATCTGTAAAATAAAGTCAATGGTCAAAGTTTTAAGTTACCAGTAAGAAATTAACATTTTGACTGGTGAGTATTGATTTCTGTTGTTGAGTTTAAATACAAGTCAATGGTAAAAGTTAAATTCCAGAAATCTACAGTGGACATTTCTACAAACAAGAAATTATTTAATATTTCAGTGAAATGATGTTTAAGTAACAAAGTCTGAATAGAAGTCAATGGTAAAAGTTGACTAGTTGTGATTAGAGATCACTCATATCATCATTAAGTTGATATTAGACATCAGAAACAGGAAGATTTAGGGGGGAGCGTGGTAATTTGATTGACAGCTTTAGACCCGCCTCCTCACTCCTCCCTTCATATCCAAATATGGTCACTTCTGGCTCCAAACATCCAACATGGCTACATTAAAATATCAAACTCCACAAACCAACATCACGTTTGCTTCGTCCAGTCTATAAACAGTTTGTGAATTTAACAGATTGCATGAAAAGCCGCTGACTGTCTTGTGTTGTGCAGGGGAAGTTCACCACAGCGAGTGACGTGTGGGCCTTTGCTGTGACTCTGTGGGAGATACTGAACTTCTGCAAGGAGCAGCCGTACTCTCAGCTCACAGACGAGCAGGTGATAGAAAACACAGGGGAGTTCTTCAGGGACCAGAAACGACAGGTGAGTGTGGACACGAGCGTCTCTCAGTCACATGTGGACACCTCTGAACCTCTGACTTCCTGTTTTCCTCCCTGTGCTGCAGATCTACCTGCCTCAGCCTGTGCTGTGTCCAGACTCGCTCTACAAGATCATGCTGAGCTGTTGGAGGAGGAACGCTAAGGAACGGCCCTCCTTCCAGGAAATACACAGAGCCCTCCTGGATATACAGCCCTAAAAGTGCAATTTTTAAAGACAGTGATTCCCCAGCCTGCTCATGATGTCTGGAAGAAGTGGTGCAGACACAATCCAGGTTTAAGCTATCAGCAGAGAAACAGGGTGGGGGGGCACCTGTGGGCTCCAAGCATAGACTGTATATAGACTGGACGAAGCTGACGTCACCCGCTGGGCTGTGGACTGTGGAGTTTGGTATTTGAACGTGGCCCTGTTGGTTATTCAGAGCCAGAAGTGACCATATATGGATATGAAGGGAGGAGTGAGGAGGCGGGGCTGACCCTTGAATCCAAGGTCACTGACCAATGTGGATGAGACTGGAATTCAGACCAACCCCGCCCCTAGCTCCTCCCCTTCTTTCAGCCTAATGTCTACTTAATGATGAAATGATTTTCAGATGGACCACCTGTCAATCAGACTAGCCCCGCCCCTAACTCCTCCCACCAGATCTCTGAGAAGAAGAGCTGACTTCAGGTATTTACATCAGAAGGACTTATATATATGAAATAACCATTTTTGAATTGAAGTCAACTGGAGCCAGAGTGGGGAGTGGTCAGCACTGTCACAGCAAGAAGGTTGTGGGTTCGAAGCTTGGCTCGGTCATGGAGTTTGTATGTTCCTCTTGTGCATGTGTTCATCTGGTTTCCTCCCACAGTCCAACGTCCTTCTCTTTATGTGAACTGACTCAGAAATTGACCGTAGGTGTGAGCGTGGACGACCCCGGGACAGACTGGCGACCTGTCCAGGGTGTAGCCCCGCTCCTCGCACATTGCCTGCTGAGACAGGCTCCAGCTTCCCCCCTGTAACCCAATTGGATAAGTGGGTACCGATGATGGATGGATGGAGTTTGTTGGAGCCAGCACCTAGTGGCCGTCGGTGGCATCGCTCCTTTTTGCTTCGTCTGTTTCTATATACAGTCTATGGCTCCAAGCTACAGATTGGGAAACACTGTTTCATGGACTTCACACACTAAAGATGACGAGCAGAGACATTTGGTGGGATTTTTACTTCCTTTAGTACAAACACGTTGGTTAAAATGTTTCATATCCTGTTTTATAACAAACACACACCTGTTTAAGGACCTGCGGTTGTGACGTGTCGACGAGGCCAAAATTTAATGTAGCAAGTGACATTTGGCACTTTTTTAAAAATATATTTTAATTTCTTTTGTTAATATTGGTTCAAATTTCCCATCGTTCAACGCTGTTGTTTGATTTTCTTTTGGAAGACTGTTTGAATGTAGAAGGGAAAATGCAGCAAAGCTTTACTGTTACATTTCATCATATTTCCAGAATCTTCTCCACACGTTTAGAGCAACAAAGAAACATCCAGTAACTTTCATCTCCCTGCAGTTTTCCTACAGTGATCTGAACATGAAGTGTATATGACTGTGTATTTTCTATAGATAAGTCTAAATCTCAAATATCAGTATTTTGTATTAATATTTATATGTTCATATGTGTTGTTTTGTTGATATATTTGTGTATTAATATTTTCTTTTATTTGGGGTACGGTGTTTGGTTTGATGCAGTAGTTCCTTCTGGTTACATTTGATGTTGTGCATTTATTTTATTTTATTGTTTCCACTGCAAACCATCTGGTGTTGATCATAAATGTTGATCATCACTGATTATTGATGAGATATTGCAAGATGCTGGGATCTGCTTTTGATCAGGTGCTGTGTTGGTTCAGAGGTTTGTGTTTGCATCTTTGAGGCTGTTCACACTTGGTGTTAAGATGCTTCTCGAGTGATCGGATCACCAGTGGATGGTGTTAAATACAAGTGTGAATGACCACCAAGGGGCATTTAAATCACTCAAACCACATGTGGAGGTGGTCTGGGATGGATGTGACCACATACTAAACCAGAAATCCTGCTGCTTTCCTCGTGTTTAGTCTCCTTTATCTCACCCTGAGCTCATGTGCAGCATGGATGAATCTGACTCCTGATTTCCACAAAGTACCAAAGATATTAACAGATGTGTAATTAAATGCAGGGATATTGACAGAAGTGGAACACAGTGTGACAGGTTATGGACTGATGGAGTGTTCATCAGTGATGGTCTGTGGAGAGGTTTGGCGTGCAGTGATCTGTAACGGCCACCAGAGGGGGAGGTGGAGCAGGATGTGACCTGGAGCAGTGTGAACATCCGCACATGTTCAATGGTTCATGAATCATCTTCTTCTCTTTTCGTTAACTGTGCTGTTTACAAGATCTGGCGCTCTTCTGGTGAGTGGCGTGGAAACGGCGTGGATCCTGTGACATCTGAACACAAGTGGTCGGCAGGACGGTTTGGAGGTGTAAACACACTGCGCGTCTCAGCTGTCCACTTGTGATCTGATCACACGAGACACATTGTAAAACCAAGTGTGAATAGATGTTTATCTCTTGACACAGACCTTTGTCCCACTGACCTCGTAAACCAAAGACTCTGCCCTTTGTTTTCAACGTTCATGTTAAATCCACCTTCATCCACCTTCAAAATCATTATAATGTTTGTTTTAAACAGACATTTATGAAGCATGTGGTAACTTCCAGGACATTTTTAATGACTGAAATACAGATGTACGGCTCCACACCTGTAGTATTTGTTTAGTTGTATCACATCCTTGTACTCAGATGTTGTTGTTTTTTATTCCCAGTGAGAATATTTCATACATGTTGTAAACACAGTTTGTACATTGATACACAAATAAAATTTAAACAGGGAGTTCGTATCTCTCCTGAGTCCTGTCATAAATATTCATCCTGAGTGGGCGGTGCCTGGAGATCAGCTGACCGGTATCGGTTTCCTATTGGCTGAGTGCTGCTGGAGGATCCAATGAAAACATGAGAGGCGGGGTTAAGAACGTGACGCCATGACGCAACATACACACACATCGTGGAGCAGATACAGAACCTGTGGCTGAGAAAGAGCGTTTCACTGTCAATGGGTCGTTTTCTTTTTGTTAGTTTGAGGCAACAAGATGAATAAAGTGGTTTTGGTGACGGGAGCAAACAGGTAATAACTTTACTTTTTATTTTTATTACAAAATTCAGTGTGAAAACTTCATTCCTCAGAGAACTGTGTAAAGTTATTTAGACATTGACAGATCTGTTCATATTTCTAATGCATGTATTTACTTTTTAGCATCTTTTATAAAGAGAGTCCTGAAGGATGATGGCAAAACAGATGCTGCATTCACACTGAAAACACTTCACAGTAAACACTAAAACATAAAAAATATCTGGGTTATCTTCACACAGAACTGGGTCAGTAATGGAGTAACTACACCATGGGGGATTTAACCTGAGAAGATGGACTGTTTTTGCCCTGTAATTATCAATATTAATTATTTATTACCATGCACTGGGTTAGAACAATATCATGTTGTTAAAAAATTATAAAATATTGAGTGAAAACTACAAAATACAGGATTAAAATAACTAAATATTGGTTGAAGACAATAAAATTTGGGTTAAAAACAAAGATATTTTGTATGAAAACAATATAATTTTGGGTAAAAATGAGAAAATTCTGCTGAGAATAACATAATGTTGGGTAAAAACATCAAGATATTGAGAGAAGACAATAAAATACTGAGTAAAAATGACAAAATGTTGGTTAAAAACCAAAAAACATGTTATATAAAACCAACTAATTGTTGGTAATAATGACAAAATTCTGAGGAAAACAACATAATATTGGGCAATAATCCTCTGTTTTGTGGGTTAAATGAACCCAGAGAGGAGTTAGTCTGATACTGACCCAGTTCTGGTTAAAACAACCCAACATCTTCCTGCTGTGATGTTCAAATAAACCTGTGCACACTGTCACATGCACGTTTTATATTTTGATTCCCTTGTTGTTTTGTATTTAAATAGATAGATAGATAGATAGATAGATAGATAGATAAAACTTTATTAATCCCCATTAGGAGAAATTCAGATGTCCGGCAGCAAATACATTAATACAGATGTTAAATCACACATACATAAATGAATTAGCAAAAGTAATAATAATAAAATAATAATAATAAGAAGAAGAAAAGTGCACCAGCAAACAAGTTCTGTTCAGTTCAGATGTGTGTGTGTTATCAAACCACTTTCCGAGACACTTGACTGAATGGAATCACTTCCCCTTGCACATGCAGTTTGAACCTGTTGATCGATTTCCCATTCTTGATCACCATACTCCTGCATTTTTTGGCTTAAACTTCAGTCTGGCCCAGATTGCCATGTGGTCCAGAACAGTTATGACCCACCTCGTCTCCACATGGGTTGTGGTTGTCACGATGAGGCCATCCATGTAACCTCTCATTGGAGGTTGTTGGATGCCTGAGTCCATTTTTGGACTGTTATCTGTTGGACTGTTAGCTGTTATTAAGAGGTTCATTCCCATGGGGGAGATTGTACAGCCAGTTACGATACCCTTGTCCGGGCTTTGCTACTGAGTTGTAAAATGGGTTGTCTTAAATTGCTGCTGGATTCCGCCAAAGTAGCTGGTGATGTGGGATGTGGTGGTAGTCCAATGCTGCATGGATGAGGGTATGAGGGATTGCTCCATAGGCCTTGAGGATCATTTGACTGAGAAGACTGTTGTGTTGCAGGCATCCAGAGAGGCCTGGGATTACACCTTTCTGTATAGTAATGTTGATGTGTCCATTCACTGTCATGTATGAGGTCATCATCTTGGCCGGTACAGAACAGATTCCACATTCTCCCATGAGGCACTGGGCATTTCTTATATAGAGCAGGGACAATAATTATTTGATTCCCTGTTGAATTTACAAGTTTGCCCTCTTACAAAGAAATGAACAAATTCAAATTTTTATGGTTGTTGACTGATTATGGGAATAGACAGAATATCAGTCGAAAATGCATAAAAACACAAAATTTAAAAGTTAGAAAATGTGCATTTTATTGAGTGAAATAAGTATTTGATCCCCAAGAAAAACACAAATTAGCACTTGGTAGAGAAACCCTTGTTGGCAAGTACAGCTATGAGATGTTTCTTGTAGTTGGTCACCAGGTTTGCACACAGCTCAGTAGGGAGTTTGGCCCATTTCTCTTTTGAGAAAGTCTCTAAATCCTTCAAGTGTCTTGACTGCTGCTTGGAAACTCAAAGCTTCAGCTCCCTCCACAGGTTTTCTATTGGGTTGAAATCTAGAGACTGACTAGGCCACTCCATGACATTAATATGCTTCTTGTTGAGCCACTACTTTTGTTGTTGAGAACCAGGTAAGGACTGTAGTGCTGGGATGTGGATGTCGAGTGTTGCTCAGGTGGCATCAGTAAGAACACCAATGAAGCAGCTTCTTCACCGTTAACTTTTTAATTTCTTTATGGTACAACAACCACTTGTGCTCATGGGTGTGTGTGTGTGTGTGTGTGTGTGTGTGTGTGTGGTCTGCAAACAAACAATAAAGACTGAAATGAGTGATGTCTCCATTTACAAACATGTCATGCAATACACATACAACAGAAATAACGCCCATAAAGTATCAAACTACACTAAAAACACAATTCAAATCACCCTCTGCACTGGAATTACAAATACAACTAACAAATAGGGGTGCATTTATACACTAACAACATATGGGCTAATATTAGCATGCTAATCGCAACTGCTAATTGTCAGTAGGCTAACACTAATATGCTAATTATAACTGAAACTCTACCTGCCATAATAACAACAGAAAATATATTCAGCATACTTACTTCAACTCAAAGATACACACAAAACCTCACACTGCTGTACCACTGAACAAAATATGCCAAAGAACTGATCACTAACTGCACACAGCTGAATATGTGGCCCAACTGGCTCAAGACGAAGTGAGTAGGCCTCTGCTCAGGTGAGGGGGAGGAGCTGTGATGTCACTAAGCAGCCTTTTCTACAACTTTGTTGCCCTTGCAGTATGTTTTGGGTCATTGTCATGCTGGAAGAACCACCCACAAGTCATCTTCACTTGCTGAGGAAAGGAGGATTTCATCCAAGATTTTGCAGTACATGGCTCTATTCATTGGCCTCCCAATGTGGTGAAGTCGCCCTATACCCTTTGCAGAAAAACAGTCCCAAAACACGTTTCCACCTCCATACTCGAGTGTGGTGATGGTGTTCTTTGGGTCATACATTTGTACTTCCTTCAAACACACCGGGTCAAGTGGATGCCAAATACTTTAACTTTGGTTTCATCTGACCACAGTACTTTCTCCCAGGCCTTCTCTACGTCATTTAGATGTTCACTGGCTAACTTAAGGTGGGCCTGTACATATTCCTTCTTCAGCAGAGGGACCTAGCATGCACTGCAAAAATTTCCGTCCAATACGGAGCAGTGTGTTACCAACTGTTTTCTTGATCACTGAGGTCCCAAATGCCTTCAGATCATTAACAAGCTCCTGCCATGTAGTATTAGGCTGCACCTTCACCTTTCTCATCATCATCCTCACTCCACGAGGCAAGATCTTGCATAGAGCTCCAGACCGAGGACAGTTGATAGTCATTTTTTGTGTCTTCCACTTTGAATAATGGCACAAATAGTTGTCACCTTCTCAACAAGCCTTTTGCTGATGGTTTTGTAAACCACTCCAGCCTTTTGCAGGTCTACAATCTTGCCCCTGATGATCTTTTGAAATATCTTGGGTCTTGCCCACAGTGATGGAGAGGCTGAAATGGAAGACATTGATTATCTTGACAGTTGTGTTGTGTCTTTTATACCCATGACAAATAGAGATTAGAATGTAGCAGGACTAAACAGTGTGCCTCATGGGTCTGTCGGAGCTAGCTTTCTTGCTGGTACAAACCAGGGGATCAAATACTTTTTTCACCAGGATGGTTCATTGATGATGAGCTCTTTTTCTGAGGTCTTTGTGCTGTTGATGCTTGGGTTGCTATCCAGGGCCTGGTTTCTGTTGGTTTCATTGTGGGTCTGCCTCAAGGAAGCCTCCACATCTTCTCTGGGGCTAGTCAGCCTTCCAGGTTTTGCTTCAACCAGCAGTGTTCTGGTGAATCAGTAGGGGTCTTTGATGAACTGTAATCTTTTTTTCTCACTATCCTTCCTCTGCTTCCATGTGCTTTCTGCTCTTCAGAGTCTGCAGAGGCGTTCCTGGAGTTGACTTGTTAGGTTCTTAATGCCTTCTCTTTCATCTGTCTGAGCTTTTTTGAATTGCTTTGTGAGCATCTTAATCCCTCATCTCAAACAATAGATTTCTTTTTCTCTTCTGTTTGGCTGGTGTGTAAGTTTGATATTAACTTTCCTCTCCTCAACTTGAAAAACGCTCCCTTGCCAGGTCCTAGGATATTGTTGTGAGACTATTGACTTTCTGCTCAGCTGTCCCTGCTAGTGTGTCTTTGTTGAGATCTTGGTCTAGTTGGTACCATTCTTTGTTGTCACTCATTTTGGGCCACTTCACTCCTTTCCTCGCTGGGTATGGTTGGCTCTCTGGGGTGGCATCAGGTGAGTCCCTCTTGAAGTCTTGAGGTGACTTAGGTGCTGACAGATCTCCAGTGCTGTGGGGTTTTTCTATCCTGGAGTTCTCCTGCATCTCACAAAGTGCTGTGCACTGCACCTGTGACCTCTCTTTTCCACATTTGACTCAGCTTTGGTGTATCTTATGCTCTCTTTTGTTCTTGCAGGTCTTTCCACAATGATATTTTACTTCCAGCGCCTTCTAGGTTTATGTTGATTGGATGAGCCATCTCTGTGCTCATAATATATTCCTGGGTCTGTCCTGTTGAGTCTCTCCTTATTACTTTCTGTAGCTTGAGCTAACATAAGTTAATAAATGTAAGATGTGCTCAGTGAAGAAGCACAAGTGGTTGGTACAGTTGTGTTCAAAATAATAGCAGTGTTCTTCAAAATGTAAGTAAAGCTAAAAATCCTGCTTAGAAAATCCAAAGTTCTTATTTTTTTTTAACTGGGAACAACACACATTATGTTTTACATTAAAACATGGTGAGAAATGTTACAATGTTTTTAAATAATTTGCCGAAAATTACAGGAACAAATATTTTTGCTTGTTCAAAAAAATAGCAGTATTTGCATTGTTCATTACAAACTTAAAAAAAGTTTGATTTGGCATTCCTGTGAATAAATAAACTAATATTTTGTTGTATAGCCACGGTTTTTGAGAACGTCTTTACATCTGTGAGGCATGGAATCAACCAACTTCTGGCATCTGTCAACTGATATTCCAGCCCAGGATGATTCGACAACCTTCCACAATTCCTCTGCATTTCTTGGTTTTGCCTCAGAAACAGCACTTTTGATGTCACCCCACAAGTTTTCGATTGGATTAAGGTCTGGGGATTGGGCTGGCCACTCCATAACCTTAATTTTGTTGGTCTGGAACCAAGATGTTGCTCGCTTGCTGGTGTGTTTGGGGTCGTTGTCTTGTTGAAACACCCATTTCAAGGGCATTTCTTCTTCAGCATAAGGCAGCATGACAGTCTTCAAGTATTTTGACATAGGCAAATTGATCCATGATCCCTGGTATGCGATAAATGGGCCCAACACCATAGTAAGAGAAACAGCCCCATATCATGAAGCTTGCACCACCGTGCTTCACAGTCTTCAGAGTGTATTGTGGCTTGAATTCAGTGTTTGGGGGTCGCCTGACAAACACTCTGCGGCCCTTAGACCCAAAGAGAACAATTTTACTCTCATCAGTCCACACAATATTTCTCCATTTCTCTTTAGGCCAGTTCATATGCTCTTTGGCAAATTGTATCCTCTTTAGCACATGTCTTTTTCTCAACAGTGGGACTTTGCGGGGGCTTCTTGCTGATAGATTGGCCTCACACAAGCATCTTCTAATTGTCACAGTACTCACAGGTAACTCCAGAGTGTTATTGATCTCCCTGGAGCTGATCATTGGCTGAGTCTTTGCCATTCTGGCTATTGATCGATCCATTCGAATGGTAGTCTTTCGTTTTCTTCCACGTCTCTCTGGTTTTTCTTTCCATTTCAAAGCATTGGAGATCATTTTAGCTGAGCAGCCTATGATTTTCTGGACTTCTTTGTATGTTTTCCCCTCTCTAGTCAACTTTTTAATTAGAGTACACTGCTCTTTTGTACAATGTCTGGAACGACCCATCTTTCCTTGGTTTTCAGAGAAATGCATGGTCAACATGTGCTGGCTTCATCCTTAAATAAGGGCCACCTGAATCACACCTGTTTCTTCACATAACGAATGACTGCACTGATTGGACTCCAGACTGCTATTATTTTGAACACACCCCTTTCAATTACTTATTCAATTACACAGGCTCAGGAGCATGCATGTCATGAATATTAGGCCTGCTGCTTTCTCTGACTCAACAACACCTACGAGTAAATTATTTGCCATCTAAGAATATAATTTTTACCAAAAACAGTGATTGATCTGGTTAGTCATGTTGGACTGCTATTATTTTGAACACAACTGTAT
>OOFC01038346.1:2500-27500 GCA_900323345.1 Pseudochromis fuscus
TGCTCAACATCAAACACATTTATGGTGAATAACATTTAATAGCTAGTTGTTTATTTTTAAACACTGAATATTCAAAGCTTTGTCTCAAACTGTCAACTCAAAATCAACATAAAAATCTGTAATTTAATGTATTTTTGTTTAGTTTTTTGACTTTTTTGTGTATTGAAAAGAATACGACCCAAATAACAAAATCATCTGCCCCTGTAAATACCGTATTTTCCAGACTATTGAGCAACCTGAATATAAGCCGCAGGTGTCCACGTTGTAACATGGGATATTTACACAGAAAGATTTTTTTTTAACTTTTCATCAAATATATGCTTTTTCGCAATAGTGCTTATAAAATGATTGGTTACACAGTATCCTACCAGAAAAAAGTAATCGACCACTATCTTCATCTTCCTCCTGCACTAAAACCACTAGTGCACATTCAATCAGTTCTTCACGCTGCGTCTCCAACATCTCACCACGTTGATGCCAAGCTTATGTACAGCAGCTCTATTTCCTTCTTCGACAGCCAGATCGATCACCTGTAACTTGAAAGCTGCACCATATGCATGAAGCGCAAAATGACTGAAGAATTTAGTGTGAGTGTGTTTGAATTTATTCAAACAGCTTCATGTGGTCCACTGTGACCTGTTCGGTAATTTCATGGGTCTGATGTGACGAGGCTAAATGTATCGGCAGCATGAAGCTTGTTGGCTTTTTACAAGCTACCGAGCTTCAGATACATGAGCCACATCGGTGTTTAAGTCACAGGGTTCAAAGTGTCGGAAAAAAGTAGCAGCTTATAGTCCAGAATTTACGGTAACTATAAAATATTCCTTTTTTTCTACTTTATTTGCACAGTTGGAACAATTGCACATCAATGTACAATATCCCAAATATTTTATAAAAAAAAAAAACAGCTTTTTTTGAACATTTAAAAGACAACAATTACACCAAACTATATTGTACTATATTAACTATTTTATATTGTATTAGTTTGACTATATTGTTTTTTTTGCAGTGCAGCAGTGACTCGGGTTGGACTGATTTAGACGAATGCAACAAACAGACATATCATGATTTAAAAGTTCTGTATTCAGAAAATCATTGTGCAAGTTTAATAGTATTATCACTTCAATCTGATTCATTCATCATTATTAAAGCCACTCTTATTGAAAGTAACTTTGTAAAGTTGCAGCAGGTTAAGGTGATTACAACCCTGTCCTTATAACCTGACGTCAGGTACCTAAATCTAACATCATAATTATTAATCTAGTATAAATTTATTTGGAGAGCTGTATCTAACACTGAGGACAGCTTCGCTGGGATGAACATGGTAGAAAATGCTTCTCACCTACTGACTGACCACCATAATCTAATGGTCTAAAGAGGCTGCTCTACCAGTCCAGGTTAATCCAGGCCCTGTACAGGTTACCCAATTAGTGAGATTAACCTTATTCACTTTAAACTGTTTCCATGCCACTTACAATCACACACAGTAGTCCCACCTTACACTGTAAAAACACAGCTGGGAGGTTTCATTTGTTTTTAACTTTGCGTTCCTGTATTTTTGTTGCCCTGGTACCAGCCGGTCTAAAACACCACAGCACTGAGTGTATGTGAGGAGCTTTAGTGAAATGTTTCCACCAAATTGCAAATGAGAGTCGTACTGCGGGATGCAATAGTTATTACTTTGACCTGATTGCTCGCTTTCTTTATTGTTCTCACTGTAGCTGTAAAGTGTAGTGTGGTGTTTCTTCATAACGTGCACTTTTAAATTTGCTGTGTGGGTCCACGCTGACTCACAGCTGTGTGTCCCCAGGAAATGCTTTACAGTAATTGGCTTTAAAGTGTTTGAACACCATGATGTCAGACACTTGAGAAACTAAACTCCCCAGATGCTTTTATGTTTTAACAGCTTTCTTTGTTTTAGTTCAAACAAGGAAGAAAAATCTGACACAGATTTGTGTGTTTTCTACTGTTTCTACCTGTTCAAGTGTTTGGTTATGGAGGAAACCATAACTCAGTGACTCAGTTTGTATTACACACCACAAAAAGTATTTAAAATAAAGATGTTGCTCATGTGTTACTTGATTACAAAGCTGGAGATTTTGTTTGTACAACACAACAGTTACTCTCTGGATCTTGACTCCAAATACGGACTTGAGACAAAACAAGAGTGAACAACAACTTCACAATAAAAGCCCTATAAAGCGTTTCTCTCCACTCAAATGCTAGTGATGGGCTTTTACTTAGAAAGGGTTAGAGGAAGTGTTGAGGTAGTATTAGCAGTGTAATGCAGTAACTGTAATGTTTTGATCCTCGTCCCATCTGAAGTGTCATAAACAAGGTTTCACAATAAAATATGAAAAATCAAACAACAGAGGCAGGAAGCTGTGGGTCTCCTCCTCAGACCACTGCTGCTTTAACTTAGCGTCCACATTTAGTTGACTTCACTACTCTACTAAACTAACCCTCTGCTGTTGTTTTAAAAATGGCGGCTATGTGTTTACACCGTTGCGTCCGATAACCCCGCCCCCAGCCCCTGACGTACATGGTGCTTAGCTCTGGAGGTGGTGCTTAGGTGGTGGAAACAAAGAACTGAACTGGTGCGAAGTCAGGAACTGGATCTGAACCAGCACTGGAACCAGTGCAGGGGTCTCCAACATGTTGCCCATGGGCACCTGGTAGCCCCCATTGAGCCTATTGATCGCCCTTAACCCTTTCACCAGTTTGGACCACGGTCCGTGTAATCCAGACCAGACCGCTACAGGTCATGTGCTCGTGTTTGTTTATGCAAATCTACTCAAATGCTTCTGCCAGATTCAGCAGGGATATTCTTGCTCGTGTTGACAAGATGGTCACGTATCACATCTATTTCAACAGTTAGCTCAGTCTGAAGATCATGGGTGTCCAAACCTGAAGGTCTCCAGTTCAAGCCCCATGTGAATTCTTGATAAAGAAATGTGGAATTATGGAGCATTATTTTTATTATTTATTGTCTGCAGGGGTTTACACACAGTTTAATAATTAAGAGACAGAAATTGTGGGGGTTTTTGTGATTTTGGTAAAGAAAGTGCTCTCCAGATTATTTTTTGCTCTCTCGGTGCAAAAAGGTTGGAGACCCCTGGTTTTGAGAAATAAAGATTTTACATGTTCAAAAAGATTATTCAAATATTTTCAGAGATAAATTCTGAATTAAACACAGAACCACACAGCAAACCTGAAATAACAGTCCAGCAACACAGCAGAGGAGTCAGGGGCTGAGCAGCTCTCTAGCACATTTATCCAGCCATGCTCACAAGCATTTACAGTCCACAGTCACTGCAGTTATACAAGTCCAAAGGTTGTGAATGTAAGTCTAAAGGAGGCTTTGTGTTGCTCTTCTTTACATACAGGAAGTAAAAGGTTTGAGAAATGAAACCTCCAGTGGACGTTAGAGAGGCTGCTGTGCCTGGAGGTTACTGCTTGGTGGCAAGACAGGGCCACAAAATAACATCATGCAGGACACACCAACAAGCTCACTACACAACAACAAGCTCAGTACACAACAACAAGCTCAGTACACAGCAACAAGCTCAGTACACACCGTTTAATGCTGACGCCTGGGTCACAAGTCCACTGTCTGCTCTGATTAGTGAAACCTGTTGAAAAGAAAAGAGAGTCACAGCCAGGCCATGACCTCAGCTGTTCCCCTGATGTGAGTCTGGTCCTGTCTCCTGCACCGTGTGTCTGGTCTCATTATCAAACACTAGTGTACTTAAATTACACCTCTTCACCAATTCTTCACATCATTGTTGCTTCAACTTGCTTCCTGGTTTGAGTTGTTTCAGAAGCTCTAACGAACATCTACTCATACCCAGGATCTGTAACCTTATCACTGTTCCCTCAGTCTAGACACACCAGCCTCTGGATCCACCTCCCTCATCGACCCACACGCCTCAGACTCACTTCCAACCTCAACATGCAATGAAACTGTTCTGAACCCGTGTCCTTCATTTGAGTCCTCGCTATCATTCAATATCAGAAACAGGACACTTCACAACTTTCATGTTACAAATTAGGTGAAGGAGGAGCTCTTGTGCATTCACCATTTCATTCATATCAGCACCTTGAGGATCAACCTGCCCAATCCTTTGTCGTGCATGTATTTGTATTTGACAGATGTAGTCAGAGAGTTTCCTCCACAGACGACATGGACGTAGCCACAGTGATGTCTCCCACAGCAATCTGAAGCCAAGTGTTTTTTAGTTCTCTTTCATCTTTTCAATGTCTCACTACGGGATACGCCCCTCAGCGTATTCACAGAAGCACTTATACCACTACGCCAGCCCTGAGTGGCTGGCCGTCATGACGTCAGCGCCAGGATCCCACCCCTTTAAATAGGACCGACACGGCGTCACTCGTCATTCAAACACCTCTTCTTGCTTCAAGAAGCCCCCTGTGCTGCTAACCGCCTAGCTTAACTGCTCACACACCGGAGCTAGTAGCTACCGATTAGCTGCCTTCACCACAGGCAGCCATCTCCACTGGTCTGTCACCAAACACCAGTTTATTTCGGCTTCCACAACTAGCTAGACAGCTAGTTTTAGTGAACCCTAGCTAACGCTGACGGTCGCAGCCTCTCCCACAGCAATCTGAAGCCAAGCGTTCTTTAGTTTTGTTGTTTTAAACCAGAGTTGATGATATTTCAACAAGAGGGAGGAGCTTGGGAGGCAGGAGGGGGTGAAGCCTCTTATGACAGCACCCCCCTGTCAAAGTAGCCATGTTACTTTGACGTAAGTTTAAGCCTTAATGTAATCTAAACAGTTCAAACATTTTAATACGGAGGTCTGTGGGGGACTGACTCACTTCAAGTGGCCCTTCAAGGAACTGCAGTTTTGGCACATTTGCGTCACACCAAGAAACAAATCATGTCTTCGAGGTAGGGGGTCAATGAGAAATGTTGTAAAGGTCTGACTGACGGGTTTGAAGCACCGCTCCAACAGAGGTGTAACACTCAGAACAAAGGACTCTACAGATCTTTACAGATTTCACTCACTTCCTCTTCCCTTCCCTGACTGTTTCAGCCTCGTGGCCTTTTTAATCAAAGCAATCACACTGTAACTTCCAGGTTAACACATCCAAGTGTAGTTCCTCTGCTACTTCTAATCTGACACTAAATGTATTAAAGTGCCTGTAAAAGCAATCAGTGCTATAGCAATCAGCAATAAAGCACTCTGCAGTAAAACAATCGTTACACAGCATTACTGTAGTTTGTTTAAATTGCAATCCTGCGTAGTAGCATTTAATTATTTTTAGTAAACAATTTGAAATGTGGCTAATTACGACAGCTGCAGTCTCCGGGAGTGATTGAGGAGCAGCAGCAGAAGAAGACTGGCAGCTGCCATCTCCATTAATCTGATTATGTAAATGCTGTCAAGTCATGAACATGGGAGTCTTTGCCATCTTTCCCACAGGACATGAACGCAGCATTACTCCTGGGCCAGGCCATAACAATGATTTTATACAGTGCTAAAGCATCTGAATGCAGCGCTAAAGCACCGTCCCCATGTCGGCTGTGAGGGGCATTTACATAAGAGTATCAGGGATGTTAGAGGATGATTAAAACACAAAGCACCATCATTAACACATATCATCCACAACCATGTGTCAGTTCAGTGCAATAATAACTAATACCTACGGTGCTGCAGCTGAGCTTGTTCGGCTGCACTGCTGCCTGATGCTGGATATTTAAGGCACTGATCTACAGAGCAGTGGAGTGTAAATGAAGATGTGAGCTGGAAATATTGCTTGGAGATAGACCAATAAACATATTTTTGAACTGCAATAACTCCCCACGGACTCCATGAGAATGAAGGCTATATGGGAGGAAGTGTTTGAATGTAATAATACTGTCAGCTCAACAAAAGGGTCAGTGATTGAATCACAAAGGCAGACTGTGCTGAAATATTGGAGGGTGGTGGTGCAGTGGGAGAGCGTGGGGGTGTTGTGGTTTTATGGTGCTGAAAGAGCCGCTCCACATGCATCTCTGAATTCACAGTTTTCTTTGCTGCTGTCAGTGAAGTGCTTTTTATTTTCACTGTCGAACTGAAGTGATGGAAAGATGGAGGTAATGTATAACTTGTGTTGTGATACCTTTATAAAGTAGGAGCAGGATCAATAGCTACAGTAGAAGTTTACATGTCTCCGATTTAAAAATTAAAAACAAATGATTGATTGTGAATTTCTTCTTTAAAGCAGGATGAGTGGTAGACTGAACGCAGTGTGTTTTAATTCAGATTTTTGAGAGTTTTCCTGCATAATAAAGAAAAAATAGTACCGTATTTTTCGGACCATAAGGTGCACTGGATTATAAGGTGCAATATCAATTAACAAGAATGAACGGGTCTATTTTCATACATAAGGCGCACCCGATTATAAGGCGCATTAAGCGACTGTCTCTTAACAGGTGCCATTTTGGGGTCTTTATACACTCCGTTTTAATTTAATTGTGTTAATTTATTTATTAAAAAGGATCCCCATTAGGTGTTGCCAATAGCACCAGCTAGTCTTCCTGGGGTCCGAAATAATGTGTGTCAGTGGAGTAATGTACTGTGGTACGTATTACTCCGCTCGGCTCCTGACTACAGTAGCCGTAATGCTCCGACAATCCATCAAGTAGTTCGTAGTTTACCAAAGTCGTACTAAAGCATTTTGACAGATGTTTGAGTGCCGTGCACCACCATAAACTCGGTTTGAGCTCAGTAAACACAACCAGAATTAATACACAACATGCCTCGGATTATAAGGCGCACTGTTGATTTTAAAGAAAATTTAAGGATTTTAAGTGCGCCTTATAGTCCGAAAAATACGGTAGTAAAATTACAAAAAACAACTGTGACTTTATACGACTAACGTCAAATAACATGAAAAATACGTAACTGGGAACTTATTTGAAAAAGAAATGATGTTTTTTGTGTTCCACATAAGAAGAATGATGATTTAATAATGTTTTTTATTTAATATACAAAACTAGTAATCTATTATTATAAATATAATTCTGTTCTGTTTGTTTCAGTTCAGTTGTTTCACATGACATTTGATATTTTTTGGCACACAGCTGCTGACATTATTGTTTGCTTTCTTTTGTATTAAGTATTTTGGTCATTGCTTGGTTGAACATTACATAAATATAAAAAGGAAATATAAGTTGTTTCTATGACGAGTGTGTTGAACAGTGATGGAGAGGATTTCCAAACCGGCTGGGATAATGAAGCTGTGCATTTGTACTGTTGTGTATATTGAGGAGTATTTATGAAATCAGGTGATGTCAGAGCTGAGTCTCTGTACTATAGGTTACATCTCATCATCGGTGAGGCTGCCGCTGCATGATAAGCAGCCTGGGCTACAGGCCAAAATCATTATGAATCATTCGCTGGGTACCAGAAATACTCAGAGCAGGTTTCATTGTAATCTGGGACATAGCTGTTGAAATTTTTCCTCCAGGCCAAAGTGCTGGATGGATTAAGTGACACAGTGACATCACCACCTGAAGGACAAAGTCATGTTGGATGCCGCAGCTTTCCACGGCCTCTTGTATGTTATCATCACACTGCTCTGGGTAAGAAATCTCAAAATAACTTTATTTAATCATCGGACTCTGGAAATGATTCAGATCAAATAACAAGGTTCTCCAGGTTAGAGAACATCACCTGCTCTTCAGCATCCTCCAGAAGATGCAGAGAGACAGATAAATGTGTTTGGTTTTTTTCCATTACCACGTCCAAGAATGAGTCTTTAATTAATATTGCTTGTATGGGCATTTACAAAGGATTCTTTTCATTGACGTGGTTCTTACACGTTCACTGCAACTGGCCCAACAAAGTACTGCAGAGACGTACTTTGTTCAGAAAGAAAATCCTCTGGGGTAGATGTATCTGCTTTTCTTTGGCACACGAGCTCGCTCCTTTGTTATCTTCTCCCATGCAGCCCCTGAAAGTTTTCTCTCTTTTACATAACGGTATCACACTTTTATAGGGTCACGCTGTCCCCCGTGGGGAAAACAAATAGATACAATGAACATATGCGACACTGGCGAAACCGTTAAAGACAAAATGAGGCCAGGAGGACCAACCGTGGGACAGCTCAGTATACAACTGTGTGCAGATTTGTTTGCTTGCTCTCCGGTGAAGAGCTGGAATTTAGCTATCCATCTGCCAATTAGCCAGTCCAGACGCCTAAAGGAAACACAATATATATCCATTATGTGTGTTCACATGAGGTAGTGGACCCCACAGGGTTGTCTCCCTTGCAATTCATTACTGCGATACGCAATCCTTCCCTTGGGGCACAGCCAACACTATTATCCTGCACACACAGTGTCTGCTTCCCACTGCTGATATCACAATCTGTGATAACTCAAGGAGACCTAGCGGTCTTTCACACGCAGCCTCCCCCCTCACCGATAAGCTCTCATTACACCAATGTCATACTTGCACTTCTTATCCGGACCTCCTCCGAGCACACAGCCGTACATGTATGTGGTCTTCAAGCTTCAAGTGGGGCTCACGCTCACACCACATCATCAGTCTCCTCATCATGTGGCCTCATTGGCTTCCTCCTACTCTTTCCACTGCACACACAGTACGTGGTGTTGATGTATTTGTCCCACACAGCTACTGTATCAAGACTCTGGCTCTAAAAATCTAATTTCTCAGTCAGGAAATTCAGGAGCTGCTTCAGTAGATATATCCCCACCTGTGTTGATGCTATAACACAACTTCTACATCATTGTTTTCTGCTTGATATGTTTTAGGGTTTATGATGACATGTTTGTCCAGCAGTGAACATGAGCTAACAGTTACCATACAACAATGTATGAGAGAAGATATCTGTCATACACTGTGAGCTGGTTGGGAATGTGTGACATGTGTTCACACCAAACTGTTACTGTTCAGGTCGTTCAACTGAACTATTCATGATGTTGCATTTACAATTTTCTACATTTAAAAATACACTGCATTGATTCAAGTATAGGGACGGGAATGCCATTGATCATTTTGATTATCTATTCTATTATTGATACCTGATGTGTCTGTGTGTGTGACAGGGAGAGTGGAGGAGCTGGGCTGAGACGCATTTTCAGATGTAGTTACAAAGTAATGCAGAAATAATCATTTACTGCCAAAGCTAACCAGCGACGGCTCTATAATAAACATCTATGTCATATGTAACCACTTAAGCTAGTGCCTTTCCTTAACGACAGAAAACGATGCAGTTTAGTTTTCATCACAACACATCCTAGGACTCACAAACACCACAGCTAGCATGCTCCGTTAGCATGGCTAGCTGCACATAGGGAAATAACGCAGCTGGAGCTAGCAGCTACACAGCGGAGTTAACGATGTAGTTTGCTGTTTCATAAATACTCCACAATCTTGACAGGAAATATTCAAATTTTCTTTTCACAGTATTTACTTTTTATGCATCTGTGTTTACTAGTTTAATTTCAGATCAGTAGTTTTACATACATCTACATACAAAGCAGCTGTTATACCAGGAAATAGATGAATTATCTCAATCTGAAATCAGTCTGAAAAATTCCTATTGGCTATAACCTCATGTACAGAGGAGATACTGTATGATCGTGGTCACAAATTATGAGCATGGACACAAGCTGTCTTGTGTCCATTGTGATGATTTGTGACCTGATTTGAGTCATATTGCCTCTATGATTATTTACATATTCATAGTGGAGGAGCGAGGAAGAGAACTTGTGTGTTGTGGATCACTTGACCTAAATCCTTTAAGTTTTACTCCACATGGGAATAAACAACTGAACCTGAATCCTGAGCGATGTGGGGTATGATTGAACCACTATCACTGTACATGTTGGTTGTAATCAAGCTAATGAAGTGGGTCATAGATGCTGTAAAGTGCCTACTACTCTTCAGCTCCAGAGCTGCTGCTGGGTTACAAAGTACCACAGAAGAAGACATGCTGACATAACCCATCAACCACCTCAGGAGATTCCACTTACTTCCTGATTACAGAATTTAATAGAGATACTGGAACAGTTATAATGGAGGCAAACATGTTGCACACTGGTTTTACATGCTGTGCTGGATATAGCATTGCAGGAAAAAACCCATTATGAATAGGAGGTTTTAGGGTTATTTACCATACCATTTGGCAGCCATATTGTGGAACAGCAGCTGTGAGCAGCTGGTTGTATTTGAAAATATATAACATGGCAGAATAAACAGTTTTATTTGAGATGTAATGACAAACAACTCATCAGCTTCCCATGAATGGAGTAATCCAGCCAGTAATAGTAGGTCAGCACACATTTACTGTTGTGTGCATAGTGCTTTAGCACATACATGGTACAATCATCAGTAGTCTAATTAACCATCTTTGTAGTCTTGATTATTCTACTGCTAATTTGTACACGTGCATACATATTACACATGCAAATTTGTTGTGTGGACTCATTTATAAAGTTGTGATGTTACACTGGGCAGAATAAATCAATTTCAGTCACATCTGGATAAATTCACTTCTGATTAATGCAACTCTAATGACGGCAATCAACTTAAAAACTGCAAAGAAACAGTTAAGATGGAAAGAATTACAAAGCCTGAGTTATTAGGCTGTGCTGATTGGCTGCAGAGAGAGTGCAGGCAAAAACAAACAGAGATTGGTGAGTCAAATTTAGAGAGAAAAAGTCTGGGCTGGGCTGCAATGAATAACTTGGACAGTGTTGTTTATTCAGGTAAATTTGCAGCAGCACATTGAGATTGTGGAGGCCTCGGCGCACTGATGCTTATGAAGATGTATGGGTAAGTATCTCCTGGGATACACCTGCTCAGACAGCACAATCTTTTCTAAGCAATGACTCTGCTGCAGCTTTTCCCCCTCTGTCTACGGCTGAATCTTAATCACTGTCAGTGAAATACAGGCCAGGTGCTAACACATTCTGATGGCTTTGCAAGAAAACAACGTGCGTTCTCCGTACTGTACATGTGTTTTTTGATTACCTTGCAGGATACGGCATCTTAAATAAGGCTCGGGTCCAAGGGAGCAACTACGAGGAGTTTAACCAACTGTTCCTTGACATCAGCTGAAACATGAAATATCATCCATCACTCATATTTATGTTAACAACATAATTTTGGATGTATGGTAATTAGTGAGGTTTTCAAAAAGCAAGACGAGAGGGAGCAAGCGAGGTTCAAACTGTTAAGATCATCCATCTTGTTGTGTCTGCAGCTATTTGATTGGTGAAAACCTCATTTTAAAATGAGATAATGAATCATCCAGGATTTGTATTAACATAAATTAATGTTAAATATTCCTCAGTAAAGTTGTGTGTTTAGAAAACAGCCTAAAAAGGATCTTTGTGCAGATACATTGGTCTAAAACAGCTGTAGCAATAGACATAAACATTGTTAATTCACATTCAAGCTCAAACAATTACTATTGGTCTTTGGTGAACTGGTTAAAATCTCACATCAGTCGGGCTGTAATAGGGCTGGGCGATTATATGATTGTGATTAGTGATCATGATAAATGTCAGGTTGATTACGGTGATCAGCTGTGAACATATTTAATCAATCAAACATGGCAGAAATATGCATGACAACAGCCAATCAGAGTCGACCTTTTCGTGCTCCTCTTCTGTAAGTTTCTGGAGGAGTAAACAGTGATCGAACGAGGAGCTAAAGGCGGAGCAACAAAATAGATGTCAATCGAGGTATCTCAAAAGTGACGTGGAGTAAATTAAGCAACAGGTCGGCGGTCGGTGCTCAGCAACACATCTGTTTAATCCTTTGAAGAAGTAGGTACCACCCAAGTGATCATACACAAAGAATGAAAATAAGAGTCCACACAGCTGCTGCTACTGCTAGCACACTTAGCATTAGCAGTTCAGCCACTGGACCAAAGCAGCAATCAATCAAGTAGCAATGATGTTGACAGAGTATGTAGCATCATAACTTGAAACTGATAATGTTTGCATTTTAAGGCATCTTCATTATCCCCGGTTTACTGTTATTTTATATTTTTCTACATTTGTTGGACTGTTGAGTAAAAATAGTTTTTATATTTTTCTATGTTCATCGTATCTAATTTGGTTTATTTACTTCGTATGTTATTAAAATGTTGAACTAATCTGTAGTTTCTTTAGTTTTCATTAAAACTGGCAAAAAAAGTGATAATAATCCAGATTGAATTTTTTTTTTTTTTTTACCATATCGCCCAACCTGAGGCTGTAGTTTTATGACTGTTTTCTGTGAAGTTTCCAATTTGTCTGGTTTGCATCTTTGTAAAGACTTGTTCACAGCAAAGTGAAAGGTACAACAGAGGGACCGGCAATGATCGTGTTCATAGCTGCTCAGCCACTGAATACCTGCCCTGCTGGGGACATTCATCCACCTCATGTGTCTTAAAGAGACACCACTTAACATCCTGGTATCCTAACATTGCCGTCCTCATGCAGACAAACTGCACTGCTATAAGACAGTGTTGGTTCTGCATGTCCATCTGCAAACTTCAAGTTAACACAAACAAAAAGACAGACTCCCACTTTGATCCAGTCGGGTGGACTGAACCTTTCTGAGGTCAGCCTTCCTCCTAGGCTGGAACATTACTTACTTCCAGAGTAATGCAAAAACTAGTCAATAAAGGAAATGCTTTGTTACTACATCCACTTTCTTACATATAGTCAAAAAAAGACTGCAGTCACTTAGGCACTAATGCAGGACAAGTAGATGCAGCACAGGCACAGGATGAGGCCTTTTACTAGGGAGTGCATGCAAATATCCTGTAAATTATTAATACGTTCTTTGTGGAAAAGAGTGCCTCTGTAATCAGAAACGTCTGTGGACATCAGGGAATAGGAGTCGGGGTTTTAAAGCCCACAGTGGTGCCTTTGATCACAGACTGAACTGAAAGGTGCTGACCCATACACTGTGTTTACTTTCCACATTCTCTTTTATATGAGAGCTGTGACTGGCGGCATCCGGCAGGTACAGTGTGGAAAAAAAACTGGTTACGCATCAGCACACAGCTGCAGTCTGAAGAGCAGACACTCCCACATCAACACAGCGAAGCTTCACATCCCTCTGTAGCATCATCAGACTGGACGCCCTGTGCAGCTGCAGCCCCCCAAACACAGCTCTGTGCTCTCTGTTGTGTTCTTATGCTAAACACATTGCTCAGCCTCTCAGGAATATGTACGGCAAACAAATGCATTAGCTGCCCTTCAACAGTTTCCCCCCTGTTCACAGTCCATGAACACTGTAGCACCGCCAGTCAGTCCTAATCAGCGCTGCAGAGCCACAATGGGAGAACATTATCTGCACAGAGCCAACGAGAAACAACAGAAAGACTCACAAAGCTTTTAGTCTGGTTTCAGATGGTTGGTCTCGAACCCACAGTCCATACAATGTTCATGTTGTGCTTATTGATGGCTTTCAGGGATCTGGAAGTGACATCATCTTCCTGTCCCCAACTTGGAAAAACAGCAACAAATCTGTTTCTACAACACCCATAGACAAAGGTGATGCTCTAAATATTTTGTGTCATTTTCAGGATTTACATAATTAAAAACAAAAATCAGTCACATGGGCAAAGAAAATGTATCACAGCTTTGATCACATAGAGCTTCCAGATTTCAGGAGTGACAATGATTAGATCTTTGTTGAGGAGCGACAGTTAACACGTTATGATGCAGATCAAAGATCCTCAAACCAACTCCATGAGGTGGAGCTGTGCAGCAGGATACAACAAACCTACAAACTGTTTCCACACACTGCAGCAGACTCAAGTCTTTGATCATCTGAGAGCAGCACCAACCTAAAGATCAGTGTGAAGGTGCTGACTCAAACATCTGGACGTTCTACCAGTGAAAGAACCAACGTCTCACAGTTTCCAATTTGAACGGTTGGACGATGTTGTACCAAAACAAACATGGACGCCAGGGGACAGCTGGTGCTCTGTATTGGCCGTGCTATGTGAAATCCTGGGTGGAGAGGTGTGGGCAGTGGAGGATCTATACTTTAAAGAGAGGATTGGATTTGAGTGGCAGCGCAGCTCCTTCCTTCATCCACCAGGTTGTGGTGGTTTTTGATGTTCAATCCTTTTCTCTTGTCCCTAGAAACTTTGTTGCTCGCCGCTTCTCTTCTTGTCTCTGTACTGTTGCAACGTGATGTCATCAGTCACCAGCTTTAGCCACAAATATTAAACGTGTTAAATACTCTCTGTGAGAACGACTGGCAGCAACTGGTTCTGAAGAAACATTCAAATCTCCCACAGCACAGACTTTACACGGTTCTGTGCAGACTGTAAACAGGACTGAGCCCAGCTGGTACCGACCCGGTCCGTCTGGGCCCGATCAGCCATCACCTCCAAATCCCAATTATAATCAGCCTGACAGCTGTTGGGAGGGTTCCCAGCTGTGGTGACTGCACCAGATCAGGAAGTGGACCTTTCAGCAGGAGAGTGATCCTGAAGCACAAACACACCAAGAAAACCCTCAACAACAAGAAATGAATGGGTTATGATGGAACGACCCGGCCGAGAAGAATAAAGTCAGATTATAATCCCAACAAAATACTGTGAGGAGGTTTGGAGGAGGTGGTACTGAACAGGAGCTACTCAAGGAACGTCAATGGGGAAATGTTAGTTATATACTACTTTCTGAAACCACATACTGAAGTACTTACAGTACTTACTACACAGGTTTTTAATACACAGCAGTGAGTTACCCACTTTGGAACCACTTCCTGTTCCTGTCATTGCTCCACCTGCACTGGGAACCAGTATGAATCAGATATTATAAATTTCTTCTTATTGGAATAAAGAATTTAAACAGACTAAAAGGTATAAGCCGTGACTACTTCTGGGATTTCTGAGAGGAACTTTGATCTTGTTCAGTGTTCACGCTTGCACCTGGTAGACGTCACCAACTTTATAATTATACTGTATTTGTATCATATTATATTATATATTATGACTCATAAAAACATTTCTATGGTTAAAATACAAATGAAACACACAGTAAACATAAAGAAGCCAAGTGAGTTTGTTCCAGCTGCAGTTTGATTGTGTGATTGTTGTGACACTTATGGACGATTTCACCACACCCAAGTAACAGCCAACAGTAGTACTCTTCCTGGAAACCACGGTGACCACCACTTCCACTATCATCAATAAATGAGATTGTAAGTGTTGTTGCTTGAAGTCCCAGAAACAGAACAGCTGCTCTGCTCCGTGGTGCAGAGTTAAAGTTGTAAAACTCTGGACGACGACAAAGCTCGTCGAGGGATCAGCGATACCATGTGACACGGATTTACTACTCAAGTTATGAGGATATGATTTTCTGTTATACTAATATCTTTAGAGGTCAAACTCTTTGTACGGTCTGTGTGGAGGTTCGATGCAGGTTTCGCTGTGTGGCAAGTGTCCAGGAATAGTTTGTATGAGAGGACGAAGGAGATGTCGCCAACTTGGTCAGACCTGGACAGCATGCAGTGCATCTCTGACCAGATCTGCTTTTAAATATATGAAGAAAATACAAAACGACTCAAGAATCTTCATCTCTCACAACTTCACTAAGACAAAATCCCATTCATACTTACAAGTTGAAACTTTTTCAACTCGTGACACAACTTTTGTGTTTATTCGCATCTATTCCCGACTCCAGCAGCTACAACTGGTGCGAAGCAGGAACCAACTCCTTGCTGGGCCAGAGCTAAGCAGCAACTACCCAGGGGCTGGGGGAGCAATGGTGCAGTGGAGTAGTGAAAATAGGGTAGCCACTAACAGTTGGATGTTTTGGCTGCGGATCTCAGTGTAGACTGTAAAACCAGAAACAGCACTTGTATGCACACGATGAGCTCCTCCATTTAAGCATTATTACAGCGAGGCTGCGCTTGGCGCTTAGCTAGGAACAACATCGTGATTTCCCGAAACTGCATAAATATTGTGCATAGCAACGCAAAACTGCTTTGTTAGCTAGAATATCTGCTGAAAAAGCATTTTTTTTCATGGACTGATAATAACAGGGTAACAAGAGTTAGCTGTTAAAGTGGCTAGCTTGCCAGCGGCTGGTTACTGAGGAAACAGCTATGTATACAGTGACATACTAACGTTTTACGGTGACGTAATGACATGGCCTCAACTTGGCTCCTTGCCACTGGAAAAGCAAACTGGTTCATAGGAGGAACGGGATCTGGACCAACAAACCACCAGGACTAGCACCAGTACAGAACTAGCACCGGTTCACTAAGCACCAAGCAACCAGTGGGAAAGGCAATAATAATATTCTTGGTTGGATTTCTGGGACTTCTTACACTGACCAGTTCACATAAATAATAATTAAAAAAGAGGCAAACAACTAAAATGTTTCAAACAGGTTTCACCGCTGACATATTGCCGTTTGCTATTTGTCTCTAAATTAGAAAAAAGAAAAGCTTTCAAAGCCAGAAACCCTACAACCCACTAAAGTACGTGAATCATTACTATTGATCAATAATCCTATTACCTCCTTCTTTGTGATAAATTGTGGTCATTTTGCAGTATGAGGCCGTACAAATGAACAGGAGCTGAGTGTAACAGTGGGAGTGTTTGCCTCCGTTCAGCACCCTGCTCGCCCTGAACAGGAGCACCCAGCGTGCCGTGCTGTGGGACTGTGGCTCGGCTGCACCACAAATTGATTCTGCTTAAAGACACAGCAGCCGGGCGTCTGTTGTCTCACTGTGGGGGAAACTGGTCTGCAGGGAAGGTGGTTTTAATGAGCCCCTCTGTCAGAGTGACACCCCCGCCGGTCACAGCCCAGAGGGGGACTGTCCCGGCTCTGAGTCCGACCAGCAGAGCTGCTGCACAGCAACACACCAGCAGACAGTCGGGGGAAGTCAGCTGAGGAGCTTGCTGTAAAGCACACATTAAATATTGACCAAAGCTGGAGTCCGGATCACAGCGAAGCTCCACTCCCCTGCCTCCCTTTTCATTTTATCCTCTTCAAGTGAAAATCTGAAGCTTCTTTAGGTAACTCAGTGCACTTTGCTGCTCTCTGACTGTCTGCTGCTTACATGGAAAAAAGAGCATTTAGTATAAGAAGCTGCTATAGACCTCCAGTGAGTGCATCATTACAGACTATAGATCCATGCTGTCAGTCAGCTGCTTCGCTCTGTTTTCTGGAGAACGTCTAATCTCCATCTAAAGACCTGAGAATCTACTTTTTGCTTTTCTGTTGTGATGGATTGTTTCAGTAGCTTCAGTCTGGAGTTTGAGGCTGTTGTTTCATCTTATCCAGGATCTGATTCACCCGGGGAGGCTCAGTGGTGCAGTGGTTAGCATAGCACGAAGGTTCAGGGTTCGAATCTCGGCTCAGGCCTTTCTGTGTGGAGCTGGCATCCTCTCCCTGTGCCTGGTGGGTTCTCCTCCACAGTCCACAGACATGATGGTAGGTGAACTGATGAGTCTAAATTGACCACAGGTGTGAGTGTGAATGGTTGTTTGTCTTTCAGGTGTCCAGGGTGTACCGGTCACCCACTGCCAGCTGGGACAGGCCGACTAGCAAAACCCCCACGACCCAGTCTGGATGAATTCCAATAATAATCAGTAATCAGCTCTTACATTAAATAAACCGTCCAGTAAACCTTGCACTGATGAGCTGTGATTAACATTACTAGTAGTGTGACTGTTTACAAATCAAACTGATTTTACATTAATAATCATTTCCATCAGTTCAATCACAGACGTGTCACAGATTTTCTCTCTGAAACACAAATACTGTTTTTTTTCAGCTGTTTCCAGCTTTTCTGGGAAAGTAACAGAAACAATCACACTGGGGAAAAACCTTTTGTTTATGTTTTTTCAACAGATTTTTCCTGGATTTTTAAAACTAAAAAAGAAGAACTATAAAGACAGACAATGAATTAACATCACCAATGTTAAACATGTAGTTTTTTTTAAACTATAAATATATAATATAAATATATTTTCTTACACACAATGGATTGTTTGATATAGATTTGTATTTTAAATTGGCAGGTATCTTTTGTAATTATGATTTTACATGTGTAACTATCCTTAATTAAACAATAAAAGCTAAAAATTTAACAAGATCCCATATAAAATTAAAGCCCCATGCTGTGTTGTAACTATGGAAATGTATTTTAATTAGCTGGTAATTTCTGATATTTTACAATAATCCTACTTTTTTCTTCTTCTTTTTTTGGGAAACTAATAAACTCTTACTGCTCAGAAATAAAGGGTGAGAGGTTGGTTAATGTCCATGTAACCAGCTTCGATCTGGCCCTGCAGAGGTTGGAGGGTACCGCCCCCCCCGGGACTGCACGGCCTATTGATTTGCAAACATTCTGTGTTATTGCCCCCACACATACAATGAGCACCCCATGACACTTGGCCAAGAAAATGGTTTTTGATGTTTGTAGTGGGTATAAATAATGGAGCGGCGCCTTGTGATGTGCTCTGCTGGAACACAGGCAGTAATCTCCATGGATCCTCCTGCTCTTGTCTCTGGAAGCTGTCAGATGATCAGGCACAGTCTGCACAGCGGCTCTTTGCCAGGGATAAACAACAACACAAAGCAGCTCAATGAGTCCTGATGGGAATCTGGCTGTCGACCAAAAGAGTACATTTAATATCACAAACACAAACGTCCAGCTCTGCTCTGTAACAGCTGCTTTCACTATATAACCGAGACTTCTCTATATTTGTGAAGCTGAACTCTGGGAACCTTCTTGTGAAACCCAACGGTGACAGTCAGCGATGCCAGTAACATATGCTGCACCTGTCAGGTGGGTATAGGAAGTCAGGTTTTCTCCTGTACTCTCACACCGAGCCAGAAATTGTACCACAAGTCCACAAAAACCAGCCACCAGCATTTGCTTTTGTTGCCACTGGACGGGCTGACATGACCTCAATCCGCTGCCTTGCTGGCTTGCCTACTTAGATCACGGTCGTCTCGGCCTGTAAGAGCTTCTCCTTGATCAGGTCCGGCTAAAGCCTCACACACACTGCCCATCAGTGGTGTGGATTAGAGGGTTTCTGCTGGCAAACGTCTGAAGCTGTCTGCTGAGACACGAGAGGCTGCAGCAGCTCCTCCCAAACCCTGAACATCACCTGAGAACTGAGACGTTTGGACAGTCCTGGTGTCGGCCTTCAAACCTAAGCCTGTAAATCCAGGGATGGAACCAACTTAAGTCCCGAAGTTTAAGAAAATGAAAGTTTTACATACAACACAACCCAAGTCTCACCCAGAGTCGCTGTTTGTAATGTTGTAACTTCTATGAAACCTCTTTTGGCTTCATCATGTTGAAATGAACTGTTTCCACGGTGACCGTCAGCTGTCGTTTGCTCACCTGTTACTGGCAGAGACGTGGTTGCAGGGACACAGCTTCACAACACAGTTCAAGGCCATCCCTGTAGAAAGAGCACAACGAGTGTTACTGTGACTTTCAATGCACAAGGCGACATTTTCACACACTGAGAGGAAACATGTTGCTGCTTGACTCCATGATGCTCAGATCTGACCTGTGGTGGTGGATCTCTTACAGGACTCTCTCTTCCTGCTCCTGGCTCTGTATGACGCTGACATACATTCAGTTTATTATCGTACAGTATTACAGTACTACAGTACTCTATTTGGTAGTTTCATATAATAAAACCAAACAAACAGGAAGGTTGATGGACTGCACTTTGAACTTCACCCATTCACACACAGTTATATACCAATGGAAACAGAGCCACCATGCCAGGAGCTGGTTAACATCTGGAGAAACTTAGGGGTCAGTGTCTCGGTAAAGGACACTGTGGCCTCACATATTAACTGTTTGGTCAAGAAGATGTGAATGAAACATCCAGGTCCACACCAAACAGCCTCTGGTTACACTCATATGTCTGTACAACTGGAAATCATAATTTTAAAAGTCTCTCATCATGACCAGTGCTGACCAAACTAACATGCTTGGTGTCAGCCCGCCAATGGGAACAACTTAGGGTTCAGTGTCCTGCCTAAGATCCCTTCAGCCTGTGGACAGGAGTTGAACTACCAACCCCACAGTGCCCACAGCCGGCCTATTGCTGGAAAACAACTTCAGCAACTGTCAAAGAAGCACCTGATTACACTGTTGCCAACTTGGCGACTTTCTCGCTAAAACTGCCCACTTCCCAGTCCTCTTGGCGACTATTTTTTTGTCAAAAGGACTTGAAAGGATTTGACTAGCGACAAATCTAGCGACTTTTTCTGGTGTTATAGGCGACTTTTCTAGTGTTTGGCGACTCTGACGTGAAAGCACATATCGTTCTGCAGTCACTACCCAGATAGCACACATACTACACGCATTCTCCTCCTAACATCCGTGAATGTGTCTGAGAAGCATCGGCCCATAGCTGGACATGGCTTCCCAGAGGGTGGGGTTATGTGCTCTATTTCAGAGTCGGAGATAGGTCGACTGTGGATCGGTCTGTGGATCAGTGCATTGCAGGTAAACACTAAACGCTTCACATAAACATAATTATGTCACCGTTTGTGCAATCGGAAAAAAATGAATTCTGAAAGCTGAGGTGTAGCTTTGCAGCCAATATGCGGAGAACTGCCCTCTGTGATTAAAAAAAATCCCTCAATGCTCAATTTCATAGTTTCTTCTCCACTAAAACGAAATTCCTTTTTTGTGTTTTTCTTCATTTTAAACCATCATTACACTCTGTTAACAGGTAGTCAATTGTAAATAACTGTTAGATATTTAAACCTTCTTCTGGGAAAAAAAAACGGGCACAAGCATCACAGGACATTTTCTGACCCTTTTGTGGACAAAATAAGAAAAAAAAGACCACATGAATGTGGAAATACACATTCCCTTGAGTTTAACACATGGTCTAGACAAAGCAGTAGTCTTGAAGTTATTTTGAGAAGTGATGGTTTATTTCAATGTCAAAAAAAACAAAAACAAAACAAGAACCAACAGAAGAAAGATCATTTGTAGTTCTAAACATTAGGTGATGACGTCATTTAGCGACTTCTAGGACAACCAATAGCTACTTTCCTTACTAAGGAGTTGGCAACACTGCCTGATTAATTTTCTATGTCGTGACTACTTTCTTTGTGACACTGTTGATTCTGTCTTCTGACTGCACCCAGCAGTCTGATCATAACTTGTCGTCCTCACTGGACACGGTGGGAGTGCAGACGAGGTCAGTGCCTCTAAATGTGCAGCAAAGTGCTATTAAACAGCATGTGTGCTTGTTGATTCTTTTTCCTCCTTTTATTAAAATGCCAAACTGAATGTTAGAGCTGCATGCTCTCAGAATGACTTGTTCCGTTGTTACAAATTAAATATGCATAACCATACAGCACAATACAAAAGCCAACTTGTACTCTTCCAGCCACCGGATATTTAATAATAAAAAGGTCTACAAGTGACAGCTGATGTAGGAAAACACTTCCCTTCCACCTTAAAATACCATTGTGCCTGTGCTGCATCTTTCCCCAGTCTGGGCCTATATATAGGCTTTCAGCTGGGAACTAAGAATCAGCATGAGCCATGTTGCCGGCTGCTGACGGGCCGTCTTCTGTCAGTCAGGTGGGTTGACACTGCCGCCACGGCATTGACATCTCCACTCTGCCTGTCAGCCTCGGAGGTTTCTTCACAAGAATCTGGCTCAGGCGCGTTGGGGAAAAAAATCTCCATCAGATCCACGTGTTGTGAATTCATTTACTGACTTCTGTTCACGTCTAACACATAAACGCCTGTATTAAGTCACTGAGTGTTCGCATGAGGAGCAGCAGATGCCATTACAGCCGATGATGAAGTAACAACTTAACTTTGCGTGCAGCAGTGTCACGAAGACAAATACCTGTGTACACACCGGCCGATTCTCCCTGAAAGTGACTGATACACTCGGGTGTGATTAATTAATCCATTTGCAGCTAAGAATGTAAGCAAAGAAAATTTGCATGTGCACAAAGGGAGAACTCGCAGGAGCGGCCGTGACTAAGAGCAATGATTTGCTAACCGGTTGAAGTAGCTGATAGGTTGTTTGCACTTATGATGCATTACTGGCTGCAGGGCAAACACGGATCTGTGGCTGACTCGGGGAAAAGGCTCCAAGCTTTTTTTTTTTCTGGGCCTCAGACTAGAGGGAGCAGATCCACTTAGCTTTCCTCTGCACTGCCTCATATTGCTTTGGCCATTCAATTGACAAGCAGCCAGCCGGCAAGAGCACATTAAGTTTTAATCTGAGCGTGATGCATGCTTATCATTCCTGACAGGCCCAAACGAACTTTTGTCACTGGCACAGCCACAGAGTGGAACAAAGCAACAACAAGAGAGGGGCAGCGCACTTTGCAGGGCTGTGTGCACACGTACCAGCTGCTCTTACAAGTCCTCATTTACATTCTCAGATCACTGTGCATTGACGGGGACATTGTGCTGGTGCTGGCTGGAGGCTCAGAGGGACCCCAGTCAAGCTCTGAAAAAATCCTTTCAAAAAATATACAGCATTTTACAAGGCACCAAAACCCACCAAGGTCAAAGGCTGTATGTAGAGAGAGAGTGTAGTAAAGAAGTAAACTGCTTGGGTGCTGCACAGAACTGCTCAGACATAATAGCAAACATCTGAATGCCATTTGTGTCCCACTGAGCATGCTCATTAGTGTCTCAGTCAAGGTGATAGAAATCCTTTGCAACTAAGGCGCTTGCTGGTATCCTGTTGGCTCCTTGGACACATGTCTGGGACAAAGCAAAACAATCGTCCAACATTTTACGAGTTCCTCCTAGGGTTGGTACCGAAATTCGGTTCCAAGTAGGGACCGAATCAAATTTAGTGAGTCCCAGGTACCCATAAAAAATTATAATTTTGGTTCTGCTTATCGGTTCCTAGATTCATTTTACACAACGGTTGCATATGGACTTTAGATATCTGCCAGGACCTGTCTGGTACGTATGTAACACGTCACGTGACGCCGCATGGCAACAGGAAATGGACCGGGGAAAGCGGTTACCCCTTTTCCACTGAGCTGGTTCCAATGCTAGTTCCTGACTTAGCCCCAGTTAGTTGTGTTTCCACCACCACTAAAAACAAACTGGTTCATAGGAGAAACGGGATCTGAACCAACAAACCACCAGGACGAGCACCAGCACGGACCTAGCACCTGTTCTTGTTTGGAGGAAAAGGGGTACATTAACCCTTTTGTAAAAAAACAAACAAACTAAAAAAAAAAGGGCTTAATTTTAGTAGAGAGAGTGGCGAACGTGGAAAATGCAACGCGTGTGAGAATTAATATGTTAAATCTACATTTGGCTTCCTGTTTTCTGTTTTTGGAATCGAAATAATGGATCGTTAGGAACCGCAATCGATAAGCAGAACTGAAATGAGAATCAGATTCCTGGTTCCCTAGTTCCACCATGATATTATACTCACTGGGTCCAATTCTAATTTAAAAAAAAATTTGCTGGTTTGAGATGCAAGGAAAAATGTATCCCCTTTCAGAGCTGCTTGTGTTGTGCTGATTGTGTGTGTGTGCTTTTTGAATGCATGAATCTGGAGGTTGTAGTAGTTTGGCCAGAGCTCAGGGCTGGTTCTGGGAGGCTGGTAAAAATGTGTCTAAACAGTGTATTCAATCTAAAAAAATATATGTTGTGGTGAGCAACAGTGGCTGTAAAAATGTTGTTATTTGTGCCTTTAAATAAGTTGAATGCTCTGTGCTGCCAGTGTAATGAATATGACGACAGAGTCTCAGAGCACAGCAGCTACACTCAGACCTGTCATTACCAGCTCATCAGTGAGTGGAGCAGCTCATTTACCATCACATTCAGCTTCTGGATGGTAATGCTAATAAATGTCCAACACCAAAGAAGCTTACATTAGGTACAGTGCAGTGGTGCTTTAAGGCGACACTTCCTTTCACAGGCTCCTCTGCAAAGTCCAGGATCAAGTTGCTCCTGGTGGTTTTGTGTGGTTATTCTGGTCACGGCAGTATACGTGGATGGGTGAATGACAGATCAGTTTGCGTTTACCTTTGTACCTGTCATCCACCTTCATGTCAGTGCTGTTATTCTGTTAGCAAACAGCAACACCCACTCAGTCCATTTCTGATCTCAAACTGACTTCACCACTAAATGCTCTTTTCCTCCTCTGAAGCCTAATATCTAATTATTTCTTGCTTTAATTCAGGTGGACCACCAGACATTAGCTAATGATATCAGAATGACTTTTTGAATTGAAATCAATTGGCGCCTTTTTTGAAGCCAGCATCTAGAGGCCACCAGGAGTACTGGACTTTTTTGCACTTCTGCGTTGGCCTCTATGCAGTCTATGGGACTGACTCACTTTTGGAGCCTCGAGTGAACATTCAGGGAGGCTGTGGCTCAGGTAGTAGAGCGGCTTGCCTGGGAATCATAAGGTCATGGGTTCGATCCCCGCCTCCTCCTGTTCACATGTCGAAGAGAGTTTTGGCCAATGGTGGCTAGCGCCTTGCATGGCAGCTTGGTAGCCATTGGTGTGTGTGAATGGGTGAATGAGTTGCCTTGTAAAGCACTTTGGGACCGAGCTAAGGTCATGAAAGTGCTATATAAATGTACCATTTACCATTTGAGGAACTGCAGTTTTCTGGATTTCTACGTTAGCTTCAGTTTTCAGCTCCAGAGATTGCTGCTGGCTATACTCACTACAACATTCTGCATGGGACCATAAATGAACACACCCTTCATTCTGGAGGTAGCAGGCAGTCTGTGAGCACTGTACGAGCCGTCAGTGCAACACATTTAACATCTTGATTAAAACATTAACCTGTCAAATGAAAGACCAAAAGGTGGTATGAGCCCATCTGTTGGTATTAGCTCATTAACACCATAAAGGTGTTTAACATCGCGCCATGTAACCATTCAGTTTACCACACTTACTGCTGCTTTAGAGTTTAAATGAGCTTAGAAGTACCTCCATTACTCACAACTATTGCGATTGAATTTCACAATATGCAAATTATCGCATGGCTTAATGC
>OOFC01038347.1:10942-31025 GCA_900323345.1 Pseudochromis fuscus
GGGGGGGGGGTTAAATAACAAAAAGTGAGCTTTTAATTAAGCTGGTGTCCACTGCAAAAACACAGACAATCAAACAGCACAGGGAGCAGAAAGGACATAAATCCAGAAAACACATCAAACAGGAAAAAACTTCGGAAACTATCTTCTTGAAATAAACTGCTCCATTTGGGATGATGATGACCAGACAGCACCTTCTTCCTGTATGTGATGGGTTTGCTCTTCTTCTTTGGTATCTGGTCATTGCTACCTGCATGTCATTTTGAGGTTTTTAATTGCTACTCATATCGAGATAACACAGTAACTCCCTCCATTAGAAACAAGTGCAAGTGGCAGCTGACAGGCAGCAGCTAAACTAATGCAGAACAAATCCACATTGACAGAGGCTCTACGACAACCACCAGAGCAGATGAAAGCTCATCTATTCTGCTTGTCTGCTGTGGTTTATGGCCATTAAACGTCTGGGGGGAGCAGTCAGCGGGGCATTAGATGCCTGAGGCGAGTCGTCAGTACTAGAAAGTGGAGGAAGTGTCAGTGGCCTCTCAGTACACATTCCCGACACTTTCATCAGACCCTTGGAGCCTGCAGAAGGAGATCCTGTCATTGTGTGTGTGTGTGTGTTTCTGTACAACAGCTGGTGGCTCGGTCCTGTAAAAGGGAAAGATTGAGCATGAACGAGGAGACAGACAGTTTCTGCTCCTGTATATATGCACTCTAATAAAGAAAGTTTAAATGAGAGAGAAGAACCTCTACGTGTGTGTGTGTGTGTGTGTGTGTGTGCGCAGTGCGTTGAACCCCGGGTGTTACAGATAGAGAACAAAATGCTCGCTGTGCCTGAGTGTGTGTCGACACACTCTCTTCATGCTTGTTAGCAATGTGTGATAAAGTCTGGCTGTGTGGAGAGAGTGAGGGTGAAAGTGTGTTTTGTGTGTGTAAGTGTCTAACAGGCTATGAAAGGACCACCCTGCAATCCATACAAGTGAGGTCATTACTCAGCCATCGACAGCAAAAGGCTGCATCCGTATACTTGTAGGATACGCCTTACTAACACACACACACACACACACACACACACATCACCTTAGTCTTTCTCTAACACAAAAACCTATATGTAAATGAACAATGTTACTTTCGAGTGGTTGAATACAGAACTTCCCTTCTGGGATCAATAAAGTTTTCTGATTTTGAAAGCTGCAAACACTCCACTACAACACCTCATCAAAACACTTTTTTGATGGCAAAGTTCATTAAACTCTGAAATCCATCCAGAAAACAATCAATCTGGAAGATGGTGTAAAAGAAACACCAAATAAAATGTAAGTGCACCTGATGACCTAGAATATGTTCATCTAGTGACAATAGTGCTGATGTGAGGTGCAAAGAAGGCTCCAGGTGGATGTATTGGTCCAAAAAAAAAAAAACCCATCTGTCTCCCCATTACTGGCGCTTTACACTGGTACCCACTCGCTTCTCCTCCCCTCGGATCGCTCGGGATCGGCCCCCTTCGGTTGCATTTACATTGCTGAGGATAGTCCCTCCTCCGTGCAGCTATTCGTGACGTCATCTTTTATGCGATTCTTTCGTTTCTGACCGTGCCATCCAGCTCCCACTGAATTTTCTCATCAGCGACTAATGACAGAAAGGTTTGCACCTCGTCCTGAGTCCATGGGGCAGGATTTCTAACAGATGCCATTTCTCTTCTTGTTGTTATTTCAAACACGTCTGCACGGGTTGCTGAAGATTTAAAAATGCCTGTGTGTTTGCGGGGACAGATTACGTGCTGCGCAGTGATGATGCAACGACACAGTGATGATTCCGACTAATAAGATTTTAGAACCTGCTCCAACCTGACCGGGTACTTTTTTGGGAGCCACAGGAGAGGAGGTACGAAAAGTTGTACCAGGTACCAAGTTCCAGGTACTTTTTTATCAGTGTAAATGTGCCAAACCGAAGCGAGTAGGTACCAGTGTAAATGCACCATAACAGGAGGAGAACTATTTTCCAGTCAATGCTGTTTATGACTGCAGTTACATGACCATATGGTTTTTATTGCAACCCTTGATGATGAATGTACACTAACATTAATAACAAAGAAAGGATTTTAATCAAACCACAATATCTTCCTAGCCTCTACAAAGTGCTTGTGTTTGCCCACTAAAAATAACCATTGTCATACTGGTGGCCGGACTTAATCAAACCTTGAGTACAGTGTTGTCACCACCATAAAGCACATTATTAATGGTTGTGGAGTGAGGCATCAGATCAATAAATACTTCCCAGTGTTTTCTAAAGACAAAGAACAAACAATCTAACATCAACAGTTGACCATGTCCTATTAATGCAACTATTATAACATGAGGGAGTCTATTAGTTTTACTCTTGTGTTCATCATTAGAAGAATTTTAAGGGAATTTTGTTCAAATTCGTCATGTTGATTGTAGTTAGTTACTTTAATGAAAAAGCTTTAATTTAAACTTTCTTACACTGTAAAAACCCCCCAGAAATTTTACCTTATTTTTTTTATTACAAAAATATACTTTTTTCTAAATAGATGAATATATTCAAGTTTAATAGTCTAAATATATTTCCTAAATATGGTGCAATTAGTGGCAATTAACTGTATAATGAAGCATTGGTTGTGTAGTTTGACATATTCTTCTGTCTTACACCTGCTGTGAAACTGATTGGTCCAGTCAGTGCACAGCTAAAAGTTGACCAAACTTTATACAGCAGCTAACCCCGACTCTCTCAACAATCCATTATCCAGGCTTCTGGTTGCTATTGTTAAGACGGCCCTGAGAGGAACGAAGCTTTAAGGGGAGCACACCACTGAATGACATGTTATTCTTACACAGACTAAGAGTTTAGTCTGTATCAGCAGACTTTTATTCGCGTGTCAGGCAGACGTTGGGCCAGTCCCTGATCTGGGAGGCTATACTGAGCTGTATCCCTCAGGGAGCTGATGAAACAAATGGATAATTGACCGCATCCTACATCATTTTCTAAGCATAGTGTTTTTTTAACCTCTTTGAACTGATAAGACACTGATCTACTCCTCATTTGTGAAGTATTTGAATTACTGCGGTTCACAAATTGATTCTCTGCTAAATTACCTTCCCATACTGTTGAGTTTCACAGGGAGTTATCATGAAGGAAGAGGACATATTTCCTGGATTTAGCATGAAAAAAAACTATGACCATATGAGGCTTGTATAAAATGCTAATGTTTTATTAACCTAGAAATGATCCTCACAGTTCATCTGGATCCCTGAGTGGATTCTTGGCTCTGAGGTTATAGCTTTACCTCATTTTCATAAAAAGTCACGACGCATGTAAGAGTGGTTACATCAATGCATAAATGACCAGACAGAAAAACTACACAGGTCGATACACAGCTGGGGCATGAAGATGATTTTTCAATGCATAAAACTATTTTTGGTATATACAAAGAATCCAAACTGCAGCGTTACACTGTGGGGTGTTTTCAAAGCAGACTTTGATGTGAGTGAGTTATTAGTGATAGAGGAAACATGTGAAAGTGATAGAAAGTGTCTTCACTGAAACTGTCTGGTAGCTCAGCTTCAGAGTGAAGTGGTCCTGTCTGTGTTTACTTTAGACCTGCCTCTGTTCAGTTGGTTAACTATTACAGTCTTTTCTAATTCATTTCACAATAACTTGAACACTGTGCTTTATTGAAATAACATAAACCCATAGATTTAAAAATCACTAAACTGTAAAAAGCAAAGCAAAAAAACACAACAAGAAGAAAAACTCCAGCAGCCGTGGCCCCGAAACAACAGAAAATAACCTAATCATTTAAAAAAAAAAATGCAGTTTGTTGCTTATTTTACATCAAACTTTTGCTTTATTGTTTACAAAAGGATATTTACATTTTAAAAACCTGTGAAACTCTTTGTTAGATATCTGTCATTAACTGATAAATCTATGTACAATCATAGACCCAGTTATTCATTGTAATGATTGATGTAATAAATGTAAAAATTATGTATTTCAAATGAGATTATGTGAAGATTTTCTTTAAAGAAATGGAAATCTGGTTATTTTACATTTAACATGTATATTCACAGCCTGTTAGTGTTTTTTAAGAATTTTCCAGTGTACAGTCTGGACTGAGTTTTAATGATCAAGGATCAAATTGTCTTGTGTCTCATATGACATCAGCTCCATGTTATTTTTTCCCACCTGTGAAGCTGTAAGAAGACTGACTGTTATCCACTCAGTGACTGAATTTTCCAGATTTTTTACAGGCCATGCAGGATGATATGAATGAATATGATATTCCTGGATCAGAGCCTGGAGTATCAAGTCTAATCTGCTAATTCCCACTCGACACTGCAGTGAAAACATGGAGATCAACAATCTGACAGGTGAACCAGAGAGATCTTCCAACTGTCCATCTCCTCCTTATCTCCCCAACCATCTCCCTCTGTCCTCCTGTGTTGTCACCTCTTCTCCCCTCTCCTCCTTTCCTCTTCAACCGTCTCCCATCTACTCATCTTCTGTCATCTCTCTTTTCCTCAGCTTTCCTCTCCTGTCTCCTCCTCCTCCTCTTCCTCCTCCTCCTCCTGCTCCCCGCTTCCCGTCTTTGCCAACTCCCCGCACAATGTGCCCATTGTTTCCTCACTCCCAACCCCAGAAAGCAGAGAAACAGGACTTCTGCAACCCAGAGTACACACACACACACACACACACACACACACACAAACACAGCAACACACATAGGCTTTCATTCTCTTTCTCCTGAACATCATGAGCGAGTGCACACAAACCACACACCCTCATACTCGCACATACTCTCTAACAGTTGCTACGTACTGAGGACAGGACTAAGGACAAGGGTTGGATTGAGAGTTGGTGTTGAGTCATGTGCGACTGCAGGCGTGACGGGCTGATTCACGACTCGTCAGTGGATGATACCCTTTCAACCACTTAAGTACTTCCATGTCACTACACAAAGCCCCAAACTGTCATTAAATGTGATCACTATGAAAAGAATAGAAAACAGTGCAGTACAGAGCAATTAGTCTAACAAGCTATGCCATAAATACCCAATATTTAGACTGAATGGAAAATGCTTTTACAGGAATTTGTCTTGAAATAATTTTAGAAACACAAAAAACTTGACTTTTATAATAAGATGTGTGTTTGAACTGATTGTAAAGTGCACCACAGGCAGTTTAAATTTCATCACAACATTAACAGAAGCACTTCGGGAGCATTTCCTCTTGCATGTACAGTGAAAAAAAAAAAGATGTTTCTTTCCCCAGGGAGAAGGAGTCAACTGCTAAATTACACAGCGACAGACTGAGTGGGTTTTCACAGTGGCTTCTGGTTTGTCCTAAGCCACTGAGAGCAATGTGTAATTTCTAAATAACAGCCAGAATCATAAATAACATATAAAAGCCGTTTTAATTTGGCTATAAATTCTTCCAGGGGATCACAGCTTGGGAAAGCCGAGTGACAAGCAAAAATCCAACTCATGGGTTATTATCTGCAGAGCGGCGTATAACGCACCCTTTCATTTGGCTAATGTACATCTAATAAGCTCCTTTGCTTGCAGGTCTTTCGGCTGTGATCTGTTCCACATGTTTAGGTAAAGCAGGTTTTCAGGCTAAATGGCGGGATCAAGGAGAAAGTATAACCATGAAATTAATCCTCGAAAAGCTCTAAGAAATGCTGCTCCACTGAACTTTGTGGCATTTGTGTAACGTTCGACCGCCTGTGGTGGCAAATGTTGACTGCTTTATGAGCGCCTCCCAGTTTTATTTGTGTCTTGGGAAAGTATTTCGGCCCAACACAGGTAAACACAAAGTATGGTCAGTGAAACCGTGTAACATGTGGGTCTCCTATTGAAGGGATATTGCTGAGGGGAGATGATTGACTGGTCTTTCAGTGGAGTTTCAGGCTGTTCAAAAGTGTTCTTGCTTTTTTTTCCCTTTCTCAATTATTCTGCCTTTAAAGATGTGTTTTTATGCACACAATTACACTTGAGGCAATAATGGAGAAGCCTGACACTAAGAAACACAACCTGTAAAGCACCTGCTGGGAGTGTGAGTATTGATTAGGATTTTCTCCAACCACACCATGATGCAAGACAACTGGGTGAATTACATGCACTTGCTAAACAGAAAGAGATGAAAGCATGACACTTTAAAGTTATGTAATACGTTTACAACAAATGGTTTGATGATGATTACAAAGGGTTTTCCAACTATTTAACAGCACCTGTGTCCAGATAAACAGCCTGATATCCTCCGTGTCAGGTTTGTCTGCAGTTTATTGTTGGGCGTGTTCAGCCATCCTCTAATGAAATCACACTATTAGAGACAGATTCCACAGATTACATCAGCGCAGCTCATGTAATATGGGATTGCGTCAGTGTGGTCCGCCGGGATTTTTAAGGGTTTGACTCGAAAGCGTTCCTCAAATTCATCACTTTAATGTTCTGGCTTGTCAAAGTCACTAATGCTGCACAGAGAATAGAAACAAACGCTTGCATGTGGCCATACTCGGCTTCAAAAGGATATATAAATATATTCCTGTTGTCCTGCAGAAAGGAGGAGGCTAATGCATCAGTCATTCAAAATTCCTGAAAGTGAAACCCAAGGAAATGGCCTGTGAAACAAATCTATTGTCGTGGCTTCAATTTTCTACATTTTCTCCGAAGTAAGATAGTAATCATGAGGCTTCAAGGTTCATGCTTTGGTTCATTGAGTGACCAGTGCATGACCCAGCGTCCCTCGATTCCCAACAATGCAGAGGAACAATATTTTTAAACACACAGACAAGACAACCAAGGAGGTTTTATGGCCAGGCAGAGGAATGCTCTTGAAGCACTTGACCTCAGTCAGACTGAGCTTGTTTCTCCTGTTAGAGACGAAACTGGGCGCAGAAAGCAACTCAGTTTTATTTATTCTGCACTTAAACAGTAGATATCCACAAAAGGAAGAAGACAGCCTGAGCCAGAGTGTGTGACCCCAGAAAGCACTCCAACATGACTGAGTTTATATCACAATGCAAAATTAATTCAACTTATTTTTTGACAGTTGATCGTCACTCAAATAAACCTTTTGTTTAGGACCTTGTAGAAGCACCTTTGAAACAATTTGCAACTTCAAGTCTCTCTGTAAAATCTTTGGCAGATGCTCTCAGCTTATTCAAAGTGAAAGGCCTGTGAACCGCCTCCTCAGGTCTCTCCACAAAGGCTCTCCACTGGTTCGAGTGCAGGCTTTGACGGGGCCATTCAAGGACCCAGCTGGGACCATTCGAGCTTTGTCTTGGCTGTGTGTGTGTCAGGTGGTTGTCATGCTGAAAGGTCAGTGGCTGTGTACAATCTGGGCCTTATCCAGGGGTATTCGGCTGCATTTTGGGTGACTGTGCTGGAGGCACTAAATGGTCTGATTGTGTTCGACCATAACTATACAAACATGGATTTAAGTAAGTTCATTACATTAAAACTACTGCAGGACCTGCTCACACTTGACGTACACTCTCATTGTCAGCATTTCACTTCAACACTAGTCAGAGAAAAAATCATTTCCTCCTTCTTGCAGATTTTGGTTCCTCTTTCTTTCTTTCCCATGACTTGAAACACAAATGATTTGAACCCACACCCCGACACCCTGGCACGTGGCCAATGTGACCAACGCCTGATTAGGACTTTTGGTCAGTCTGGCCAATATTTATCTCACCATCTTCATACTTATGAATCTGAACGTCCAATACAGAAGTTTTCTAATACGACAACGACAACCTCTCTATGATCGCACAGCAGGACCAACACACTGGTAGCTGTGCGGTAACACTGAGACCTTAAAAGCAGACTTTTGTGTGACTATAAAACTTCATCCATCTGGGTATGTGTCTGCTTGCGTCTTCCTGTCTCTTCCTTGAATTTTTCTCATCATCTTTTTATTTTCTCAGTGTCTGTCTGCATTTCTCCGAGCCGTCTGGATATGTTTAATACATCGCACAGCTGCGAGATGTGGCTCCTGCAGGGCATTCAGAGATAACATGACTTTTCACTTATTTTTCAGGGCTCACCCCGACTGTCCGGCGAACTAGCTGCTGGCTGTTTCTTCTAACTTATCAACAAATCTTCTGCACATCCTCTAATGATTACTAAAAAAATGCCACTTTTTTATATAATGAAGTGAAAGGAAAGTAACATGAAATCATTTTTTGTGGGAATACAACCAATACAAGCATGCAGACGTGTGAAAAGACACTGTGGTGCATCATGAGTTTAATGTATGCAGTGTGATTAACTTAATGATGATCAGGTGTTGAAGAAGAAGTAGTGGTCTGACCACAGGCTCGCACATAAAGCTGACAGACGAAGTCAGTGGTTGTGCTTAGATGTTCACAACTCTTGGCAACTACTTTTATCTCTTTGTTGTATCCTGTATATAATTTTAAAGCTGTTTCTAGAGATAGAAATCTTGCTTGGCTCATGACCTAGTCTAAATAGTCTCGAAAGAAATTTTCTGCAGCCATAGCTCAGAAAATGTGACTGTGTTACCTGCGTGAATGTGGAAGCAATCTGGACCTTTGGCGTAAGAATGGGTGGAATGCAGGTTCTTAGACGAGGGGGAGGAGAGATCATGCTTTCACTAATCACAACACAGATGTTTCAGGGACCCTGACGGATGTCAGAGCTCATGTAGGGAAACATAAAACAGTCATCTTCAGGGGAGACACCAAGTCTTTGCAGTGGGAGTTTTCTTAAGTTTGACCAAAAAGGTCAGAGGTCAGCGGCATCAGCTTCTCCCTTCAAAATTTATTTGCTTTTTAGCATCTTGCAAGTTGCAGGATAACTTTCAGATGAGTATGTTTATGTAATCCTGTCTAATCTATCAATGACAACTTTAAGGACTCATGGTTTGCCTCCCTGTGTTGCCAGGGAAACCACCGAGCTGCAGAAAGTCAGCCTGTGTCATTTCCACACCGACATAAGATGTTTTTCCAGTGCAAAGCCAAGTGGCCAAATCTTAAGATACGCGAGAGAATGAAGGAGCAGTCGTGACCTTTGATGGAAAAATATCATCATTCTGTACTTGAAGTAAAATATCGCTTCCAAAAGGAGCACAACCTCTGTCACTTTAAACCACTATCTGTTGCTTTGTATGCAAGGGCAGTCATAAAGACTCACTCTGTTATCTCTCTGCTCCTCTGTCTCAGTCAGTTAATGTCATGTCCTATCGGCCTCTCACTCATGTCCCCATTTCATGATCCACCACATCTGCTGTGGATGTAGTTAAATGCTGTATAACATGCATTTGGATACATGTCACTAAGGGTGAAAAGTGATGTATAAGGGTAAAAAGTATTGCTTTATGGAGAAAAGAGAAAAATCCAATTAATTTGACAAGAAATGTAATGTTGCTTTGGTCCTTAAATTGTGCCCTGTCCTTGATTATATAAAGCGTAAGTGAAGACACCTCGTTCTGTGTCTGAGGATTTGTTTTTTAAATGACAAGTAATAAAATTACAAATAGATGTCCAAAGTGGAGGCAGTTTTTATATGTGCTGGGAATCTTATGCTCTGTAACCATATGAATTGGTCTTGGCTTATTTTCAAAGTAATATACTTCAGGGAATCATACAGTCAGATGAAAATGAGTCAAAAAATTCAACAGTCTGACTCATTTAGACACATCTCACACTCTGTGGGTTAAGGCTGTAAAAAAATAAATAAATAAAAGATATTTCAAGAATGTGGACTCCATAATTAAAACGGCCTTAAAGCTCCCTGACCTATCTATCTGCAGGAGCGTAAATGGTCCTCACACTCCTCTATAGCATCAAAGACCCCCTGAGGTCTGTGGCAGTGGGTGGTGGGTAAACAGTGTGCTGGCTTTTTCTTGTGAATACACAAATAAACACACACACACACACACACACGTAAACACATACCATTTGAGCCCTGGATGAGTGTTAATTAGGCAACATCAAAAGGGCAATGACAGCGTGTAGGGAGCATATGGTGCTTTTTACAGTGGACCTTTACAATCAGTTAAAAAAAAAAAAAACACGACTTTGATGAAGTAGGAACTTTGTTGTGTTATCACCTAACTCGAGGGCACGTGGACACTTATGTGAAAAGGAAAAGCCATAAAGTCATCGAGCTGATTACCAGAGCACAGTTATCTCTGTGTTGGTTTGTTTTGTCTGTCTTTGTAAACAGATGTTTGCATTTGTCCTCAAGGTAAAGGAAAGGTCACGTGATGACCTACCGATCTACTGGTGATGGCCTTCTCTGAGTCATTTACACTATCAACCACCCCCACTGCGCAGGCACAAACTAACCAGCAGAAAGCAAGCAACCTCCCACCTGAGAAGATTACCAGTAGTAGTGAACACAAATCCAGCCTCAGGTGTGTGCAGAGATGGTGTCAACAACTTCACAAAAAAAACACCACCACACAGGCTGCTTTTCTTCAGTAAGATGCACCACTTCTTCTGTTTACACCCCTGCATGAACTCTACAGGAATTCATATTGTTATTGCATCTTTCCTCATTTGCATCTTTGATGTGCTGCCAATCTGCTTGATTCAGGGCTGTGATTGTGAAGCCACAACAGCTAATTCATCTGACAAGAACCTGCTAGATGAAGGACTCAAGTATCCCATGTGCAGTAATGATAAGTAATGCTAGATGTTGAAATATGATCTGACTTTCAATGTGTAACTTGTGGAGATATTAAGAAACGATCACAGGCACTCTGCTCAGATCAGACTCTGACTTATCTATCACCATCCTTGTTGCAACGCCTGTCTGCCTGAAAGTCTTTATCCAGTTCTGGATTAACAACCAAACCAAAAAATAAATGTTTCCAGTGTCGCAACTTTGACAGACTTTCAAGTTAATTCATGAAATAGCTGGATTTCAGGGCCAGAGTCCAAGGCACAGCACAGTGAATTGACTCCTGCTGGTGGTACACAGCATCAAGGAGTAATCTTTGGGAAGATGCCAACACCACAAGAAATATTTGAGGACTTTATCAATATGTTGCTGATCTGGGCATCATGTTTGAACAATCACTGAGACTGAAAACACAACTTGGATAACTGATGCTCGTAGATCGTGTTTTCACAGCGTTTTTGAAAGAAGGCTGGGCTTCATTTGGGAGAGAGAGACTGACTCATTGAAAAAATCTGAACGAAAATTCCAAATACATTCTCTAAATGCGCATCAGCGTGGAAAATCAAGACAGATGTCAACTTTTTTTTTACTCCCTGACCAAACGCCCGCTTTTTTTTTTCCGCTCACTCCCTCCTACAAGTGTTGTTCAAATCGCAGAGTTTGATAAGGAGCCAGTTCTGGCGCAACAAGTCTTTCATTGCAGCCGCGTCCTAGTTCTCACCCACTGCAGGCGCACAACCGCGCGTCTCCTGTCGACATAACGGTGCGCACAGTGGCTCCGGGCATCTGCTAATGACATCAAAGCCTTTATCTGAACCTAACGCTCTCTCCCCGCGTCTACGTGGCAGGTATACTTTGATTATATAAAGATGCCCACATTACGCATGCATGCAGACGCACTGGTCCGAATAAAAAAAAAAAAAAAGTTTTCTCCCCATATCGATCAAATGTGAATTTATAAGAAATCACTCATTCAGGAGGATGAGAGATAAAATACTTACAGTGTCTTGATTTCCAGTGAGAGCAGTGGTAGGTAGTTGAGCTTACTCCCTGACTGGTTCCTAGATGTCCAACTCAAGTTTGATTCTGGGTGCCTGAAATTCCTACAACAGACAACTCATAGAGACTGTGCCTGCGCAACTCTCGGGTCAAAGTCGCAGCGGTGTGGTACAAGACTCCAAATCCAACATGCAGCCAGGTAACCCTTTCATTTTATGTCCGTGCAGAAGAGCTATAACGCCGCCAGTTTTTTTTTCTTCTTCCTCCCACCAGGATTGTTGCCGTTTAGTTTTTCAACTTGTAGATACTTTTATTTTTCTCCCCAGATGTAGCAGCCTTGATGCGCCCTGCTCCGTCTCCGTGCCTCTCTGCGCTGGCGCGGCTCTCTCTCTCTTACTCTGAACGACCGACTGCCACACACACTGCACAGGACGGGACCTTTGTCTGCACATGACGTCACTCACTCACACACACATACGCACACACACTGAAAAAATACCACATTTTAATTAAGAAAAGCTTTGCAGCCAGCTCGATTATTTCGATGGTAAAAACATATTCTGGTGTAACTCTACTCAATAAAACTCCACACAGTCCTTGAATAAACTGCTGATTTGTTTATACTGAAGACAGGTGAAACTTTATCAGCAACATGTGCATTTAATTCTCCATCCTGACATTTCCTTCCTTCCTTGTGGAAAAAAAAGATATTGTAAGACGTAACTGTCCTCCTACCAAAGACATTTCTTGTAGAGCTTCACTGTTGAGAGTTGTTCTTTCTCCCTCAGCGTCTAATTGGAAACACATTTTTTTTTCAGTGACTTGTTAAGAGAGAAAGAGTGAAGCAAAGCAGAGTAAAAGAGAGCGTGAGACTGACACTGAGGATCTCAAAGACATATTGTATTCCTCTCCAATTAACCCTCCACATAATATATTAGAAATATTTCCTCCCGTCTGCCCGAGCTGGTGTCCAATGAAGTAAAAACCTGCTCACATGGAGTTCTCAGGTTATGAGAAAGTATTTGGTGAGGACAGTTATGTCTGCCAACGTTACACCATCTGCGAACACTTAGCGAGGTGTTTGTAGTAAACCAACCATCGCGGCTGTGGAATGAAATGGAGCGTTAAACCCGTGATGCACTGAACAATATAACGTTTTCTCCTTTTGTGTCGTGAGGTTAAGTATGTCATTTGCGTCTAATATTATTTAGCACCAGTTTCCTAGCAGGGTACAGCCATGTTGCCTGTACACCCTCAGGAACTCTCACAATATTAGACCAGTGTTGATGATTGTGTAAAGTCATTGAGAAGCATGTAAAGAGTTTAGTTTTTTTTTGAGCACTGGTCAGACAAAACAAGATGTTTGATGTGGTCATCTTTGAACAATAATAATCTGGTGCAGCCATGAGTGGGTTGAAGGTCCGACCACAGAAAATAAATGTGAGGTGTCTGAAGAAGATGAAGGTGATTGAAACTGTGCTGCAATAAGACACTTCAGAGTGTGGACACTGAAATTTATGAACCAAAATAATCAAGAAGTGAGCAGTTAAGTGGTTATGGTGAGAATCATTTGTTTGCCGGTCTAATCCCATGGTGTTGTAAAACCTGACATGCTAAGGTTTTGGTCATGTTTAACTTATTGACATCATCTGTGATGCTGTGGTTGTTATTATGTGTATGGTTGTTATCATTCCTGATTCTGAAAGTCACATCTCTGGCTATTAAATAATTAAAGAATTTCCCCAGTGTGAGATGAATAAAGTCATATCTTATCTTATCTTGTCTTATCTTATTATAGCCAAGTCATCTTTTCATGTTATGCAGGTCATGAAAAGTTCAAACTCGATCTAATCAAAATTTCCATACCCCACCAACCAGCATTCTGGTAGTTTTTAACAACATGGGAACCAACCAAGAAGAGACCATGAGCTACACATGGCCGGTGTTCAGTTTGTTTTGCATGTGAGAATTAAACCATCATGATTACCTGATCTGACCACTGATACCCCTTTTCCACTGAGTGAGTTCCAGTTCGGGGCCAGTTCCTGACTTAGCCCCAGTTTGTTGTGTTTCCACCGCCGCGAGAACCAGCCCCAGCTGCTAAAACTGGTGCTAAGTCAGGCCCCACTTCCTTGCTGGGCCAGAGCTCAGCACCGACTAAGCAGCGACTACGCCAGGAGCTGGACGAGCGACAGTGGAAACACAACTAGTGATAGTAAAAGAGCAGAGTAATGAAAATACGGTTTTGTCTCTGGATCTCAGTGTAGACTTGTAAAACCAGGAACAGCACTTGTATGCACACGATAACTCCTCCATTTAAACATTATTACAGTGAGGCTGCGCTTCGCTGTCATATACAACCAGTGAGGTCATCGTGATTTCCCAAAACTGAATAAATACCACATGTACGAATGTAACACTGCTTTGTTAACTCAATCATGTTGTAACTAGAATATCCGCTGAAAAAAATATTTTTTTCATGGACTGATAGTAACAGGGTAACAGTAGTTTGTTAACAGCAGCTAGCTTGCTAGCAGTCGGTTGTTGTAAACCACCTATACAGAGACATACTGACCTTTTACGGTGATGCGGCCTCAACTTGACTCCTTGCCAGTGGAAAAGCAAACTGGTTTATAGGAGAAACAGGATCTGAACCAACTAACCACCAGGACTAGAACCAGCCCAGAACTAGCACCCGGTCTTGTTTGGTGGAAAAGGGGTATGAGAGACTATCTCAAAAGACATCTCTGCACCATACTACAAATTTCAGCCTCAGTATTTTATATTCTGCCACCAAAGGGTTGGTTTGACCCATTAAATGGAGAAAATAAAGATACAACAAAAAAATACAACTTCACTTTTCATGATCTTTTTAAAGTCTGAAATAGAAAGTAATACTTGCAGCCTCTGCCACGCTCGAGGTTGAGAGAGGAATGAGAGGAACCACAAAGAACCCAGTGATGGAGGGAAATCTGTTTGCTTTGAGTGATTTGTCAAAATACCTGCTGAACCACTGTGCTGCAGTTGTGCTCTTGTTGTGACAGAAGCTCCTCTATTTCACACGAGACTAACAGACCAAATTTAAACCATGGTGTCCCACAATGGAAAGCAAACACCTCGTCGTCGACCAAAGGAGAATCCCCCGACTGTACAGGGAGTTTCACGGCTGCAGGTAGGTGCATGCTAGTTTCTGTACTTGCTGTTTATATGTGATGAGCGAATGTTTCAGTCATGTCATAATGTTAAAATAAATAGGGGACTGCTGTGTGTGCTTCTGGTTGGTAAGGAGACGTTAATATCTGGACCCCCTACACATCAAAATATCTGTGTTTCCTGACACTATTTTGTTACTAATGTGTAGCAATGGATTAAATAGTGCAGTCATGACTCCACTCAGCCATTAGAAATTTGTTGTGTTTAATTCACATGTCTCACTAAGTACAATCCACAAGAGTTGTTTTCACTGTGTTACACCCACAAGCCTCTGGCAGCATTTACTGAGGCGTTTGTAGTAAACATACGGGTAGGAATGCAAGAGAGGAGATTACAAAACCATGTGAAGTAGACAATGATGTTTGTGTATTATAAGTGAAGGGAGCTTCACCTGTGATGTTTCAGTGATTTCCACCTCAATGAGGTAGTTTTGGTCAAAGACAGAAACTGGTTGTTGGCCCAGTTCTGGTAAAACTAGTTCCTGGATTGCTAATGGATATTAAAGTCTTTATTCCAGTTATTCATTTTAGCAGTGTGACAGTCATATCTCAAGGTTAAAATCAGTCAACCTTTGGAGTAATGAAGATGTACGGGCATTCATGGCTGTGCAGAAAATATCCTGTAAAATATTTCAAGATCCACTAGTTGGGCTGCAACAAAATATGGATGTGACACTGACGTTGTAAGTTGAAAAAAAGTAAACACATATTAAACATAGTAAACTTCTGCTTCGTAAACTTCTGCATGTTAACACTGTCATATTTACCATGTTAGCATACTGTTTATTCATTCAGATATATATTGAACTAAAAGTGCTGCTATGCCAAAGTACAGTCTCACTGAGCTGCAGCTTTTGTTTATTAATGTGCTAACTCAAAAAAAAAAAAAAAAACAACAGAGTATCCAAATAATAGCTCATTGTTTCTGGATGTGCTCAACAATGTTTTATTCAGTGCTTAAATCACTGGAAGAGTTATACTGGTGAAACTTTTTTATATTGCCACACACAAAAGGCTCACAGCCAAGTCCCTCTCCATGTGACATTTAGCTATGTAGATAAGGGAGGCTTGACATTTTGAATTTGTGTATTCAAGACAAAGGTCCTCTCCTTACACACTAACTGAACTACTGAACTTTACTGTACTCCTCAACTCTAGCTCCCAGTTTAAAAAAAAAAAGTGAGGTGGTGGGTGAGAATCATTTTGACATATTGAGCTCTGGTTGGTGGTGAGAGCACAGCAGACAAAGGAGAAAATTCAATTAGACAGAAAGAAAGAGTCAAGAGGTACAGACACATGGCAGCAGAAGAAAGTGGAGGGAGGTGCAGGAGTTTCAAAGGAGGGTTGAGTTTCAGTAGTGGAGCCAGATTGAAAGAGAGAGGAGAGGTTAGGTTGGGTAAAATAGAGGAAATGGCAGGGAAAGTAGACGGGGGTGGAGTGGGGGTGGTGGTACATAAACAGCTCAGGGGCAGGGAGATGGATGACATCACAAAGTAAACAAAATTCTTAAGTAAGAGTCTGAAAAACGGCGACGGCGAGCTGCCATTGATGTCGATGCAATAAGCTGACAGTAATAAGTGCAGAAGTACACGCTGTCGTCTGATGTCGTTTATGACACCAGTTCAAACGAGGGTTTTTTGCGCAACACTGTTTCTGCAGCACTTTATTGTTCTTCATTATATGGCCTGCAGAGTGGATGATTTACACTTCAGAGTGGACTTTTTGTCTTAGTCTGGAGGCTTCACCCATTTGAATAAAAAATAAAAAGTATATATGAAATAAACCTTTTCCTCCTCTCTAAAGTTTCACCTTTTTTTTGTTAATCTCCCCTCACTCATATTGTTTCTGTGACAGATATTTTATCATGATAACAACTACCAGACAGTCTAAATTACACATGATGCACATGATGACAGTCTCTTTGTAACAGCGTCTCCTGTCAGCATCCCTCTCTGTTATTGTCAGACTAGAAAGGAGCTATGAAATGGAGATGACAGATTAGCCATGGTGACTTCCTTTGTATCAGGTGGTGATGCATGGTAATGGCCTCTCTCTGGTTTGATGACTGCTGGTGGTGAAGTGTTTCTTTTATAATGGACTCTTGTATACTGGTTTACAGCCTTGCCTGCAATTACCGGCTCCTAAACCACACAGTGTTGTCATCATTTCCAGGCTGTTCTGGTCAAAGAAGAATCACTTTTAATGTCCAAATAACCTACATTAGATTTTAAGATGAAATCTGAATCTTAAAAAGACAAAAACATGGCAATTAACACATTCAGGTCAGTGATGAAAGAGTTGTTATGCTGAACAGGTAGGGAAAATATGAAAGAAACACTATATCGTGTTTATTTGAGTCATACAAAAGAGTGCGCTCATCATCTGGTTCTGTGTTTATAATGGCCTTCATTATTTTTTTATTCATCAGCAGAAAATACAACACAACCAGATGAACAATTACCACTTTTTCCCCACCCGTTGCAACCCTCTCCCATCATGTGTAGAAGTTATATATGCACATTCACTCCCATATTTGCTAAATAAACGCTGTCATGCAATCGCACAAAGGAAGAGGTGATCATTTAAGCATGTGTAACACACACACACACACAGGCCTGTGACAGCTGTTTGTTATTGAGTCAGTGGGGTCAGTGAGGTCTGGTGTTTGTAGCTGCTCAAACTCTCACTGTGGCATCAGGGTCAGTGCACTGGGGTGAGTGTTGGACAAGAGCATGTCCCCAGTAATGTAGATGAATTTGAAACTGTATCTTTTTCCTTTTTCTTGGTCCTCCATCAGCAACTTTCCACACTCAAACACAGTTTGGGAAATTAACTGATGAAGGTTTCTTGCTGCCAGATAACAGGATTGGTTTTCATATTCATCCAATAAATACATAAGAGGAGCCTGGGGACGTTCTAAGCTAAGATTAAATATTACATAGTGAAAACAAACTCTTGATATGGATTTTTTTTAACCAGAGGACAATTCAAAACAGTACAAGTTAGTAGTGTACGATATGACGATATTAGATTGTGAAGGATTATAACGTGGGGACGATCTCGTAAAACAGAAAGATTGTGAAATCGTCTATAGGGCACATTCTATACATTTAACTCTATGTAGGCGCACGCCCGACCAATCAATCACAGCACACTACGCGCAGTGCACAGTGGGATCTCTTGCCTTTCTGTTTGGTTGTCTAATGTAAGACCATGGCGGAAAGAAAAAGCGAGCTACAGTTAGTCCCGAAAAAAACTCCAGCTCCACTTGGTTTGGCTTTTCCGCAGACGACAAGGCGCAAACCGAAGTGATTTGCAAAGTTTGCAAAGACTCGGTTCGTACATTGGATAGCAACATGACGAAGCTGTTTAATCACCTACGGAGACAGCACCCAAAACAGTATGCCGACTGCCAAACCAAACGAAGACCAGACACCGCAGCCAGAAGCAGCCGCTAACGCCAAGCTTAAACAAACCACGGTATTTCATAAGGGCACTGCATCTTTTTAAGTTTTACATATTTACATTTTGTGTGTTTTTGATATTTAACATATTTAACAAACTTGCAAATTACTCCAAAATAAAAAAATAATTGTAAAAAAGAATCGTGATAAAATCGTGATTTTATTTTGTAAAAATCGTGATATGATGTTTTTGCCATATCACCCCCCCCTAGTATAAGTCTTCTTCATTGTATTGCATGTTGTTGCACAGATGATATTGCACAATTTCATGTCAATACTCTCCAATTAGCCTCCACAAGAAAGCATCGTGTTGTTGCAGCAACTTTCAGCACCGCCCACGACCCATGCTACTAATCATGCCATTGCAGTTGGTACCATTTGTATTATTGCATACTTTCTAATTCAAAGCAGGTCCTGAGTTATGCTACGATGCTAACGTAGCCCCCACCAGAGAGGTGCTGCATGGAAAAGCCATTACAGCTGACAGAAAGGCCTTTTTATTTGGAGAACTAAGCACAGGTTCACATCAGGAACCAATTACCTTCAACTGCTCTCCTCAGAAAGCAGCTGAAGAACCCCCCACCTCTACTTTCCTCTGTGTCCATCCCCCCACGTCGCCTCCCCTCCTCCTTTCAGTCTCTCCATCGCCGCCCTGGCCAGCACCTACTGTACCTCTCCCTGGCTCCATCCCTCCTTTTCCTTTATTCCTCCAGCTCTCTCTCCTTCTCCCTCGCTGGCACCTCAGTCTTTAGCCAACCCTCCTTTTCCTTCCTGTCTCCCTCCTCTATCTGCTTTCACTCTTTTCTCCCACACCCTTTCCTGCCAGCTAACCTCACTTTTATATTTTTTCCACTAATTTTCACACATTTCAAAATTTCTCACCATACTCCACCGCTCTCATAACCCTCTCTTGCCCCCCGGGTTGGTTTCTTTTTCCTAATCCCTCCCCTTTGCTGTCGTTGCTTCTTTCCCTGCGACTCTTGCTCCCTCTGCCTCTCACCAAGTTCCCTCATGATACTCTGTTTTTATTTTCCTACACTGAATTAAAGATGCACTACTCCTCACATCTTCAAACAACAGATAAGATGAAATAATACATACATACGACAATTCCTGAGACTACTGCAATGGCTTGTTTTTTTGTTTAAACAAAAAAGAGTTGTCTCGTCTGCAACAGGTCCAAAATTCTGCTGCACGGTTACTGACTCGATGTAACATCATGCCGATTTTGAAAGCTCTCCATTGGCTCCCAGTTTCTTTTCGTGTAAATTTTAAAATCCTGGTTCTTACTTTCAGAGCCTTGCATGGCCAGGCCCCTGTCTACATTAGAGACCTGTTGCGTCCTTACACCCCCACTCGGAGGCTGAGATCGATGGATCTGAACCTACTCATGGTCCCTCATAGTCGTTTTAGGACCCGAGGAGACCGGTCTTTTCAGGTTGTTGCGTCGAGGCTCTGGAATGATCTTCCACCCTCCTTACGTTCGCTTGACTCCGTTGATGTGTTTAAGAGTCACCTTAAAACCCACTTGTTCCTGCAGGCATATCCAGCTCAGTAGAGTAGGGGTATTATGACCATCATATATCTGTCTGTTTTATTGTATACTGTTTTATTGTATCTTTAATATGTATTTTTAATCTTGTTTTATGCTTTTTGTGAAGCACTTTGTGACCCCTGTCTGTGAAAGGTGCTATATAAATAAAATTTACTTACTTACTTACTTACTTACTTACTGTCATGGAAAC
>OOFC01038348.1:8356-31780 GCA_900323345.1 Pseudochromis fuscus
AGAAAAAAACTTTTTTTTTTTTTTTTTTTTAAAGCACAGATAAACAGTTGTTTATTGTTACCAATTTTCAGAACAAAAGTGTGAGAGACACAGAAATCCAGCTGTATTTGATGTTGTGAATGCTACCATGAATTCTCGCATTATCATATAAGAACAAAAAAGCAGGTCGGCGTGGGGGGAAAAAAAAAGAGTGCACTTCTTCCTGCCTACGGGTTTATTTTAATCCTGCAGACACAACCAAAGCAGAATTAAGACAATGTCAGTTTAATTTGAGCCTATATCATAATGATATAGTCCCAAACACACACAGTACTGTGAAAAAGTTCAACATTTAAAGGACTGAACAAGGCAACAAACCACTTTACAACTCTTGAAAGTTTAAACTTTTCATCAGAAGTAAGAAACAGGCAAGAGCAGGGATGATAAACCCATGCAGCACATGAGCAACACATCAAACTTTACATCTTTTTGAAATCTGTGGGTGTCCAGCAGCACTACTAGGTCAGAAAAGTGTGATGCCACTACAACCAGCAACCACCTGCAGATGTCTTTATGGAAGGACCCCAAAAACTTCTTCTCCCATATGGAAACAAAACTAAGGGACCTTGCTAGACACAAAAACACAGTCTGAGTAGTTTGTTTGAAGTATCAGACAATGATGAATTTCTGCAGGTGAAAGTTACCCCTTTTCCACCAAGCTGGTTCCAGTGCTAGTTCGGGGTCAGTTCCTGACTTAGCCCCAGTTTGTTGTGTTTCCACCACCGCAAGAACCGGCCCCGGCCGCTAAAACTGGTGCTAAGTCTGGCCCCACTTCCTTGCTGGGCCAGAGCTCAGCACCAACTAAGCAGCGACTACGTCAGGAGCTGGTGGAGTGTAGACTTGTAAAACCAGGAACAACACTTGTATGCACACGATCAGCTCCTCCAGTTAAGCATTATTACAGTGAGGGTGCATTTTGCTGTCATATGCATCAGGAAGGACATCGTGATTTCCCAAAACTGAATAAATACCACACGTAGCAATGCAAAACTGCTTTGTGAACTCAATCCTGTTGTAAGCAGATTTATTTATTTATTTATTTTCATGGACTAATAGTAACAGGATGACAGTAGTTTGTTGACAGCGGCTACCTATGCATCAAGGGGTAAACCTGACTCACTGCAAGTACAAACCAGCCTTCAATTTGATTTCAAATCTTTACAAAAGTGGCTTTCATCTAATAAATTATTGCTTAATAAAACAAAATTGTCCACTTTGGTTTTCTGAAAACCAAATCTTCTAATTTCAGAATACTGTGTAGTGATGGTATCTATCTACACAGAGGTGATCCACTAAGAGAGCTCAGTCTATGGCCATCAGTCATACAAAACTCGTTTTAGATCCAGTATTATATTTGGATCTGGAAATGTTAATACATTTAATGTCTGAAAGAAACTTGCTTTGCAATTTATATTACAATTTTTTGACGATACTGATGAATCAAAAATAACCTTCTACCTCTCAATACAGCATATCACTTCTGCAGATTTACTGTTGGATGGTCCTTGTGTACCCATCATTGGTGAATGTATAATGCACTTCACTGGTCCTCACTGGGCTCAACATAAGAAACAAATGTGTTCATCTCGACTATGATTCCTGCATTTTTGTTTTTGTTTTTTTCCCTTATTCAATTTACCAGTTGAGGCCCTCTGCACAGAACCACTTCTTCTATGTTCCTACAGAAAAACACATTTAGACAAAGATCAAGATTTTGACCCTGGTGTGATGTGACACCACACTCTTCTGATCTGGAGTCAGACACGTTAACATTGCACCACAAGGTCACAGGGATGTGCTTGTTCTTGCTTTTCTATGGTGCTTATCTTCACCATGAACTCTATGTGATGTTTGTGTCCGTCAGCATGTTGAATTATTGCTTAGTTTTATTGTTCTCTTGTTTTTTTAACAATTCTTTTTGGATTAACAATTCGGTTTAAAGATGAGAGACCACTATTTGTTTTCTGTTTCAACTTCAACATAGTCAACATTTCATTTAACCTAACCCTTTGTTTATTATCTTACACCTCATCCTGATCCTCACCTTACTCTAACCTTAACCAAGTTGTTTTTGTGTCTAGTGAATATTTGTGCTGTAATGAAAGGGCTCCAATGAGTCATCTTTAGAGTAAGTGCAAATACCTATATGGTTGCTGAACGACTCATCGTCTAGTATAAAGTTTGTGTCCTCTCACTTCTTGACTGAGATAAAAAATCAACATAGTATATCTGCTGTGAGCAAATGCACAGGTTTCCAGAGCAGACACACAAATCTCCACAGCACGTCGGGATGCTTTCTGTGTGGAAATGTCACATGAAGTCTTGCATGATAATGTTTTAATGAAGATAAAGTGTAATAGTTCTGTGTGACCTTTATTTTTCAGCGTGCTGAGCGCTGCAGAGGAAATTTAACATATTTCTTACAGAACCGTGATTGTGCCAAGAGTGACTTTACCTACTTTAAATTGGCCTCTTTGTAAATCCTATTTCCTTCTTTCACTACTATGATACTGTCTATACAACAAAAGATCTGCAGATCTGTGTTCCCTCTAGGGGTGTGCGATAACGCAAAATTTGTTAAATACCGGTTCAGTATTGCCAAAGCCAATACCGATACTTTTTAGTATCGCTATTTTTTAGCATAGTTGCTTACTGTGGTAAAGGAGCGAGATGAAGGAGACTAAAAACAAGAAATGCAGCAGGCATGTTTTGTTATGTCCTTATCAGGGAAGCATCAGGACACTTTAGTAATCATACTACAAAAGATATGTGGTCACATGCATCCAGAACACCTCTGCATGTGGTTTGAGTGATCAGATCTCAATGTGTTTTCGTGGTATTTAGCGCTGTCCACTTGTGATCCGTCACGCCAAACTACCTTTGGTTTGGTCTTTGGTTACACTATTCCTTGGGCAGGGCTGACTTCATAAAAATTAGGTTGGGTTATGAGGTTACAGTTGCAAGTCTAAAGCTGATTTCATGTCCAGTGTGTTTGATCTGTATTTCTATGTTCAGTTTCTATTGAAGTCCCCCTCAGGTTACACTTGAATGAATACAGCAGTTGAATATTTAATACACAATCCCTCACTTTGATGAATTGTGGTATCAGAACTCAATTGATGATGGTTTTCATTGACCACCTAAACTCCCATCTCAGAGTTGGTTAAATTAGAGATCAACCCTCTGGAAAAAGTTCCACGTTTCTGGAGATGCACCAAAATCCAACAATAGTGTGTGAGACTTTATAACTGCTCAGGGACAGATTCAAAAGTCAGAGAGAAAAAAAAAAAATAAGAAAGAGCAGATTATGTTTACACCGGCAGCTCCAGTGTCCTCCAGAGGCATTTTCTAACATAAATTGACAATTCTTTGTTTGTTTACAATGTTTATATGTCCAGGATAAAGACTTGTTTTTTCCTTTTTCATTAATCTTCAGCTGCCTGTGCCCTCCACCTACGCATACATGTATCTTTCTCTCTCTGTGGAACACACACGTGTAGTACATCACACGCATGCTGTCTCTCTCATAAGCTCATGCACGCAAACCTACACAAATGGTCCTAATACATGTGAGAAAGCATACACATAATACTGTGGTGATGTATTCATGTGATACTGATCCCAGAACTTCAGTCCATGTGCACAGAAGGGGCTTGCATAAAGGATGGAAGAATAGATGGGTGGATTAAAGGATGAATAGATAAACAAATGGACATACAGTGTACACAAGGAATAGGTGGATTAAAGGATAGATCAAGTGTATCAGATAGATGAATATATGATGAGATGTGTGGATGTAAAGATTGAAAAATCAGTATGTTAGCTTTGATATGGTAATCAGATTTGGCGATGACAGAACATGGAATTACAACAATGTGATTACATACAGTGAAGTTTCATGCAGCTGTTGGCTATAGCCCGCCACCATTAGCACACACTGCATTGTTTTCCATCCCGGCATTGCACATATGCAGTTTGCAATGATAACGTTGGATTTACTACTCAAAATGTGTTTTAAATTTTTATGCCATGTTTCAGACTCAGAGAACTTTCTCATTCCCAAAAAGGCCAATTCATTTACACAGTCCAGCCCATGGAATAATAAATAGACAACGCAACGGTATCAGATCAACATCCACCACAACATGCCAGTAAACACAGTGTGCAGATTAGAGGGTACAACATCCAGGTGAGAACAAGAATAAAGAAGTAATCAAGAAATGGTTAAATACACTTAATGTTAAGTGTTTGCAAGATGGCAAGAGTTTGCAGACCATTTTGTTTTCTGAACGGGTGCATAATGGCGCAGGCCTGAAGATATAAGTAAAAATTCCCTTTACAGTACATGGTCTGATTGGGTTAATTCTCTAACACCTAAGCCGCAAAATGTCCATCTGGACTTTTTTGCTTATTTTGATTCAAAATTCAACTTTAAGATGAAAAAAATTGTAATTCATGAACAATTGCAATGTTTTTTGTTCACTAAAACTCAAATTCTGGAGAGGCATGAGTGAAATTATTGTGATGACATCATATTGGCTGCAACATCTCAACCGTGAAATTTTTCCAGATAGCAGTTTGGTTTTAGCCATGTATGTATTTAGAAATGGTCAAAGCAAGTGTGACTTCACCTATTGGTTTGTGGACTTCTCTTTTGAAGCCAAGAGATCAGCATTTGAATGTCACCATGTTGGTTGTTTGGAGCCAGAAGTCACCATAGTTGGATATGAGGGGAGGAGTGAAGAGGCGGGTCTAACCTTTGAACCTGAGATCATTACCCAGTGTGTATGAGACTCAAATTCAGCACTGCTCTCATTGGAGACCAGGCTTGTCAGCCTCCAGTGGGCGTTAGGTGTATTGTACTTTTTTCACTTCTGCATTGGCTTAATATTTGAGCATCTCATGCTTCATCCATTTCTCTATAAATTTCATGGTTTAAACTCTTTAAAACCAAATGCGTCGCCAGCAATATATTTGCACAAGCAAATCTGGATTACAGTCATTACATCACAGTTTGTTCAATCAGAAAAATTCCACTGGTTTATGAAAGCTGAGATGTTACCGCCAATATGGTGTCATTATGGTCATTTCACTTGCACCTCTCCCAAAAGCCTGGTAAGCAACCCCTTTACAATTTACTGCATGTTATAAGAGTGTACAGTAATGATAACAAGCATAAGCAAAAATATCCAGGTGGACATTTTGAAGCATATGTGTTAAAGGGTTAGTGTGCCTTGTGGATCACTCAGTCCTCCTGAGAGAGAGCAGGTTATGTTGCTGGACTCCAGTTATCGTGGAGCAGACCTTATCAATGTTATTCAAGTATTCTTGCTTTAACAGACAATAGATGAAAACAGTACACAAATGAAAAATTGAAAAGACTCTCAATAAAAAAAGGTGATTCCCATTATCCACGACTAATTGATTTTGCCCTGTGAAGCAAGCTAGCTACAAGCAGATTCAGTCGGCTCCACTGCAGTGAGGATAAAGAAATAAACAACCTTGGGCTTCATGGATGAAGGACGTTTGGGAGAATTTTTTACACACACAGTAATTCTCCATGTCCCCATCAACAGACCAGAGTGAGTTTTGAAACAGACATTTTAAGCTTGGTAAAAAAAAAAAAAAAAAAAGCTTATTTGTTTATTTAATTATATTTAGCATCACCATTAGCTCCCTGTTTGATTAACAATGTCAACCTCTGCCAAAGCATTGTCCAGCTGTGCTGATGCTATAGACTGAACACTGTTGCCCTCTTGAGGTGGAATAACAGCAGCATCGTGTCAAAACATTGGTCCATTATAACTTTTTTTTTCATGTTATGATCAGGCATAGATCATCCAATAACATTTGAAACTTCAGACTAATCCAATGACTATTTTCATTTTTCCCATTTGTGTATGGAAAAGCACCAACAGGAGGACAGCAGACTCGACCAGTAAAAGTCTCTGACCCATGGGCTCAGAAACACAGAAGCATAAGGAAAGCCACAGAAACATGGCAGACATGTGTTGGTGTATGCAGCCATGAGCAACATATTCTGAATGAAGTGCCATCTTTAAACATTGTCGCCAGTTCTACTGATGAAAAAAAAAAAAACTTATCTTCTACAGAGTGAGGACATACTAATTAATAGAAGTGTTGGTTGTGAACTGGGCTTTTTTTCAACAAAAAATGCTAATGTGCTCCTTGCCTTAGAATTAACAGTCAGTTCTTACTGCACTGAAGGTGGGCCACATGTAGCAGCTCAGCATGTCAGCAAATTCAAAGCATGACAAGCCTGCCATGTGTAGTTAGAGCTGCTAAACTATGACTGAGATAAAAAACATTTTAAAGTACTTTATTGCAGAATTACAGCTCCAGTTGGGAGGGAAAGCTGTTATATTTAGGCATTTATAACCCTCAGATGTTACGTCACCACTGCACACATTCACACCATCACAAGTTATCCTGTCTAGAACTACAGTTTCCATGTTCTTCAAAAACTCCTCACAGCTGCTTTTCTAGTTTTCTAGTTGATACAACATCATACAGATACTTGAAATCTGATTCTCCTTTTTCCATTAAATGTAAATCCAAAGCCTTACAGTGGGAGTTAAGGTTATGTTCTGCTTGGTGGCTCTGTAAACACAATCCCACTCAAACACATCACCTCTATCTTGTATATATCGCCATGAATTTTAATGTTTTGCTGCTCTTCCTCATAGCATCCGGTAAGCAACAACAACAACAGCAACACTGAGAATCACTTATCTTGTGCCGCTGCTGCTGGCAGCGTTGTTTTAACACTGGAGGTGTTCTGCAGAAATCCCCTGAGCTCTCCCAAGCCACAGCCGAACAGCCTCAATACTATTTTGGGCGTAACATAGTGTCCTCAACATGTTTTCCACTGCTGCCGTCCCCGTCTTTACCTCGTCCTCCTCTCTCCCCCTGCTCCTCACAATTATCATCTACACATCAGACTATGTAAGATATATATATTTCGATCAGCTCTTCCAGCTCTTTGACGTTAGATTTCATCAATTTCCACAGGCTTTTACAAGGACAGTAGGTTCCCCGGGGAGCGCCGGGATATTTTCTCCTCCTTTGTGATAGGTAGGAATATATAGTAAAAGTTACGTGAAAAGCTAATGGTATGTTGGTTAAAATCTTAGAATTCATGATAGCTGTCATGGTATTATGTGTTTAAAAACAGATGAGTTAAAAAAGGTTATTGAATTTCTAAGTATGTTAAAATTACAATACAGAGCTCAAAGTTGTAAAAATGTGTGTTTAAAAAGAGTTAAATAATTAATGGCAGATTTCATGTATGTTATCCAAGTCATTACTGTTTCTGTTATGCCATGATTGAAGGATCAGTAATCTTCCATCATGCCTCAATCAGTTAGTCTGGGATCAATTGCTTTTTTCTCCCCCCACCTTGAGCGTGAATCGCGGTGTATTTCCAGTAAAGTCCTGGTGAAGGAAACATCCGTTAAATCACGGCTGTGATTATTTCTCCCCATTTTCAGGTTTGTTGGGTTTTGACAGAAGTAATATGATTGTGATACAGTGCTAACACGTTCAGAGTGTGAGAAATGGGTTTTGTGTTGTATTTTGAGCGAGGTAAATGCTAGTTTTATCGAACAAAAACGAGCGCACACGTGCTAGTAGAACTCTCGGTTGCTAGCTACATGTGGTTTGTAGTCGCCACGTATGTTTTATGAGTTTTGTATGCATTTACATATTTGTGATATTGCATTTGTATCATTTTCACATTGTTAATAAATTCAAGTAAAGTCCTGGTGAAGGAAACATCTGTCAAATCACGGCTGTGATTATTTCTCCCCATTTTCAGGGGTGTAACACATTTCCTTTCATCTTCCAGTGGAAACCACCGGGCTCATGTCTCCAATAAACTGTATATGCTGATCAAAAGAATAAACAGGAAAAGAAAAAAGTCAGAGATGTTGGAAGCACTAATAAATGAACAATAGATGCTCTGAACTCATTCCTAATTTAGCAAAGATTTGGAGGAGGGTTGCTTGACTTCTGTGCAGTCAAATGTACTTACAATCATGTCTGAAATAACTTCCCAGGAGTAAACATCAACAACAGTTGACAACAGTCTTGTGTCTCTTTTAGGGCTGCAACGATTATTCGACATAATCGTTTAGGTCGATTATAAAAATTCATCGACACAGAAATTCAAGAGTCGATGCGTCGTATTATTGTTTTTGTCATTGATAAAATCAAATACCAGCCAGGAAAAAGTCATCTGTACTTGCAGTTTCCTACAGGAACTGGTGGGGGCAGTATCACTCCCACTATTGACGTTATTCACAGAAACAGACAGGAAGAAGAAGGAGTGGAAGATCAACAGCGACAGGCAGCCGAACCAACCATTAACGAGGGAAGATGCAAAACAGCACGGCTTTTTGATTTTTACGTTTTTTTCAGAAGGCTAAATAGCACGTTGGTCCTCTCCATGGGAAATGTGAGTACACAAAAACCAAGACGGACAGTCGACCGACACAAAGTATTACGGACACTCTGCTGGAAGGAGTCTTCACCGAAGCACTTCCTGTTTAAAATACCACATTAACGGGAAGCATACGATGGTCGGGGATTCTGCTAGCATTTAAGCTAACCCGTCGCCCAGCTTGCGACAAACCACCCTCATGCAAATTTTTATTGTTTGACAGCGCTATTTATTACTGCACCTTAACAAGCATTAGTTACCCAATTATTCGATTAATTGATGGAATAATCAATAGATTATTCGATTACTAAAATACTCATTAGCGGCAGCCCTAGTCTCCTTAAAGGAGGATCTTAGCTGTTCGTAGGATTGTGCACTTCTGGACCAAGGTCTCAGATGATGGTCCTGGTATCTGTTGGAACCATCCACACAGCTTGGGGGTTACTGCCCCTTATGCCCCAATCACCACTTGCACCATTGATGTCTTCACCCCCCACATCTTCTCGAACTCCTCTTTGAGCCCTTGGTATCTCTCCAGCTTCTCGTCTCCTTTCTTTTTGATGTTGCTGTGCGTCCAGTTCGCTACATCTACACAGCACAAACCTCCACCAGGCCATAATCCAGCTGTAGTGATGATACAGACTGAACACTGCTGCTGTCTTGTGGTGAAACAGCAACACGATCTTGTTAAAATCTACTATCTATTACAATAGATAATCATTTTTTGGCATTTTTTCAGACTGTAACCCATCCTGTGAGCTCACCCAAAATGTTTTCCTCAGGTAATACCTTATGTCTTGATGAAAAAAATGAATAAATCATTGATACCTGCTCAAATGTTTTTCAGTGATGTTGCTGGCAGGGAGACAGACAGCAGACAAACACACAAGCCAACATGGTTGGAAACATAACCTCCTTGGCGGAGGTAATTGCAGAATTTATTTTTTGAAATTGGAAACTAAATGAAGCAGCGCTGGAAAACAAATGATTTGATAAAATGAACTTGCCATGGTAAACAACGCTACATACATGTTTCATCAACCAGTTGTAATTGCAGTCATTTGTCAGAAAAGTAGGGCATCTTAAGATATTATCATATACATTATCTGCTGCAGTCTAAGCAGCTGTAGTCATTTACACACTGCTTTCAAAAGGGAAAACTGTTACTGTTTACATTGTAACTGGTATTAATTAATTAAAAACTAACTTGTGTATTAATTACTAATAAGGTTCATTATCTTAATTGTGTAGTTTAGAGATTTACTCATTCTTTGACCACACGCGAGACCCATCTTCACATCTGCAATAACATGTAATTGTTAAACGATAATATGCTTATTACACGTAATAAAATCCATCTTTTCTAAAAGGATGTGTGGTGCGGTGCAGTCAGGCAGAGGCCAGAGGGTGTGAACGTTTTCACCTAGGTCATAATTAACATGGCAGGAAGTAGACAGCTCGTAGCGCTCTCTGTTCAAGTACGCACTGAGTTAATGAACATTAGCAGAAGAAAAACATTTTTTATTTCACCACTGCTTTCATTACGTTTCAGGGTTTGACACATTAGCTCTAATTTTTTACGACCGACTTGCCATTCATCTGCTCTGTCGGGGGTGGTGCTCTCTGAGGGGGTTTACGCTGAAGTCCTAAAATAGCTTATGCAGTACTGTACCATTACTGTGAGGACACTTAAGTCATGATATGAATGATTTTCATTCAATGGTAAATGTCACATGAAGTGCAATTAGCAGAAAAATACTGTGCAACCAATTCCTACCCTGTTCTGTAGAAGTCACGTTGAAGTTTCTATGTTTTGTCCAAATGAAATGGTTCAACTAAATAAAGCAGAATCATGTATTACCAGCATCAGAGTCTGCAGGAAGTCAGGGTGGCTGGTGGGGTACACAGGTCATACTAACCTCACACCAGAGACCAGGGTCACATTCAGACCTCCATCAGTTGTTACTTTTAGAAAACCAAACCATTTAAGTAGCAATTCTCTGTACAACTGTGTACATTTTCTGTATTATTCCATATTAAGGCCGACCAGCTTCATCTGATCTTCAAGACTGAAGAGTCATCTTCATACGTATGTCAGACCATCTGCTGACATACATATGTATGTATAAGCAGTGTGTGTGTGTGTGTCTTCTGCTTTTTCTTAATCCCAGACTGACCCCATGATGGTGAGATCAGAACCCTGTTAGGGTCATACCATCTGTTGGCGGTCTGGTTGTTCTTCTTGTCACTGCAGATAGTGTGATAGTGTCTCTGAGCCTTCGTGTTTGGGATTGTTATAGCACAGAAGCAACTTGTAATCCTGATGGTACTGCTTATGAAGAAAATTCAAACTGAAAATTCAAAAATGACCATAGTAGCCTAAGACTTGTATAGTAAGCGTGCTCAGTAGAGCGCAGCATTTGGGCAAAAATACAAAACATTTACCGTATTTTCTGCACTATAAGGCGCATCGGATTACAAGGCGCACCTTCAATGAATGGCCTATTTTAAAACTGTTTTCATATATAAGGGAAACCGCATTATAAGGCGCATAGAATAGAAACTACTGTAGTGGTTGGGGTTGCGTTATCCATCCATCTAGATCAGGGATGTCCAATCCTGGTCCTCGATAGCGGCCCTCGAGGACCAGGATTGGACACCCCTGATCTAGATGAAGGGAATGTCAACAAAACAGTCAGATAAGCCAGTCACTCAAACTATATTAATATAATACAAACCAATGTTCTGACAACTCCGTTCACTCCCAAAAACAAGCTAGTTCATTCACAATACGGTACCGTACGTACCGGTAGCTCTTACCGGTATTTGCACCGCCTTTGTAAAAAACAATGTATTTCCAACTCCATTTGTCACAGTTCAAAGCTACATGAGCAGCTGTTTTATTTGTTTCTCCAAGGTAACGTCAGTGACGTAGTATTATCTTTTACCAACAGCAGGTACAACAGGTAGTGCAACTTTTTATCATGTAGTTAGTGCATCACAAACGTGGAGGGAACTTTTCCCTGATTCAGTAAACACGTAAAAGAAACAATCTGATACCGCTACGGTAAATCAAACATTAGTGCAATCACAATATACGCCCCCTGACTACGGTAGCCATAATTAACCAATATTGATCCAAATATAAGGCGCATCGGATTATAAGGCGCACTGTTGGTTTTTGAGAAAATTAAAGGCTTTGAGGTGCGCCTTATGGTGCGGAAAATACGGTAATTGTAGGGTCATCTCGCATTGTCTTTACAAAGTGACAGTGGAGGACAGGAAACATGGCAGAAACAGGAGCAATGGAGGTTTCGAGACAGAATCAAACAGGGTATGTTGTCACACATAGTTAGCAGTCTCAACCGCCTTAGCTACCACTAAGCCCACCTCCTTCCCATGTGTAAGCTGTCTCACACCTACACTTTCACCAGGTGGTGACGTGACCTCTTATATGAAACCTACATCTTAAGAGTATGGACTACACTAAACTTGCACAAGAAAGTCCACTTTGGTGGCAGTCGCTGTCAGAGCAGGTCTTGCATTGACTCTTCAAGCAAATAACAGTAACTGAGAGCGGATGCATCTTTTTAGGCTTAAAGGCCCCATCAACCTTACACCTATGAGGACTTGGATGGTGTGAACTGCCAGAATTTAGCACTGTGTTACTTGTATTGTTGTAAGGTTAGGAACCCACTTCAGAGAGACAGGAGGACAGATGAGGAAACAATGTATATCTGCTGAACAAATATAACCAACAAAACTCCACATGTCAATAATTATCTTTAACAGTTCAGAACCGATCGATTTAACAAAGATTATCAGTCTGATTTGGACTGTAAAATTGCCTCTCTCGCACACAAACACACACACACACACACACACAGAGTCTGACAGGGCAGCAGTGTGTTGAATCATTATCTTCAGTATATTTCCATCTGTTGTTTGCCAGATTCTGCAGACTGGCCCATACAATCCAGATGTGGTTTGGACTCAGATATAGAGCAAATCAGACTTCTGTACTGTGTTGCTGATTGACTGACAGCAGGTTATACGGACAGACAATGCACCTGGGCGCATATATGCACCACATGAAGTCAATATTCGACAACTGAGGGAGCATCATTTTGATCTTATAGCAAACTGCTTCGCTGCACAATGAAAGACTTAAAAAAAAAAAAAAAACATACATTTTTTATTGTGAGCTCTGGGAATTGTTTAAATAATCAGAGCTGGCACAAGCAAAGACTACTGGGAGCACTGATGTGTAACCACTCTCAATATTTTTTACAGTCACCAGAGCAGCCTCGTGTTATAGATAGAACAACGTCATAAGGGTTTTATAATTACAATTAAACTAGATTTGACTGTTTCTTGTCAGATATACTAAAGTAAACAGTATCTTGTAACCATAAGACATATCAGTAGAGACATGCCAATAGATAGATCTGAGGTCATTTAGAAGCTGTGTCTTTATTTCATGGCTTAGTTTACAATGTAATGCTCAGTCAATTTGGAGCAATCCAAAAATCTTATGCGTTTGTTAAACTTTTTAGTTTTGTTTAATATGTTATTGAATTTTTAAATGTCGCTTAAAAATGTCTTAAAAATACTACACTGGTCAAAAAATGTTCCACAGATTTGTTCTCAGATGTTAGGCATCATTAGCTCTGTGTTAACAAAGAACAACAATCTACTTCACTGGCATGCAACAGATTAACAAACCATTTTAAGTATATCAGGAATTAACAAACCTACTGGAAGATGTGTCATAGGTTGAGCGTAACCAACCACTGTGCCCGTTAGATATACACATCAGAAATCCCATTCTCTCACCACAATACAGCTTCATAGAGGAGGCCAAGTGTCAAATATTACTTCAAGATTGTTTAAAAACTTGTAATAAAGATCAAACAGATCATTAGATATTATTTGTAAGCCACCCAGCTTTGAGGCAACTGAGCACCTGGTAGGGAGGACATTGTGACTAAAGCTCCAAAAACCACAAAGTAAATCTAATAAGACCAGATTCAGTTCAGATGGTTTGAACAATCACAGCATGAGAAGAACAGGTGTAACTAATAATAACAATGGCTCAGCTCCATTTACAGGTAGGTGTGCCAGTATGCTAGCACACCTAAATGGAATCTGACCATTATAAATGTAATGAGTTACACCTGTGTTTACAAAGTCAACATGTCTGTGTTGCTGTTTGTAAGTAAAAAGCAGACCGACTGAGTCGATGTGCGAGTGAGAAGGTTCAGCTGGACGACAGACGTCTGCTGTTTGACATCTTCATCTACTTTAATAAACAGTAGAGTTAAACTAAACAGACGGCTTTAACCTGACATGAATATTATCCAATACTGAATATGTGGAGGTGGACCAAGCAAACACACTGTAAATAAATGACAAACTGAGCACAGCTTCACATCTATTACATGGCTTTTTCCATCACTTTTCATGTGTACAACCATGTGCAGCACTAAAAACGTCTTCTAGGAATGTCTGTCTGAAAATATGCACCATTACCTTCATATTTAAACGTCTTACAACCGTCCCCTCTTCATGATGAGCTGCTTTTCATTATACCTTTAATAGTGACTGTTCAGAACAGGATGTAGATATATTGTTAACTCAGATCTACACTACCGTTTGAAAGTTTAGGGTCACCCTATCAAACCAATGGTTTTCCAATGACACCAATCACCATGTACAGACTGAGGGATCTACCCAGCTTGTTCTGCAGGCTTTACTCTGATTACATATGTTTCTGACTTGACAGGAAACACTTGTGTCTCTCCCACTGTCAGACACAGCAGAGGCAGAGATATGGTTGGGGGATGTTTTGCTGGTTCAGAGACATTTACTCAGTATAACTTGATGTTGTTGTTGCTGTTTGTGTTTGAGTTGTGTACATATGTTTTGTGATACTTGTTTTTGGTAAAATTGGTAAAATTGTTAATTGAAGGGTGACCCCAAACTTTTGAACGGTAATGTAACTACTACAGGTTGATCACCCTGAAGAAGGTTTAATGCTGAATAACAGATTCATTACAGGCAGAACTCTGTAAAGATGAAGAGATGTTTTGTTTTGTTTTGATGAATCTGCAGTGCTCATTCTTACCTTGTCAGGAAGCCGCTGAAGTTCTGCAGGTCAGTGGAGTCCAGCACCACCTTGAGATCAGTAATCATCCTCTGAGATCTCTCACCCTTCTGTAGAACAAACACACCCTCAGTTACTCAGCAAAAACAGACTGAGCCACTGTAATCAGTTTAGTCACAGTCACAATACTAGTTTCTTTGAACTGTGTTTCGATGCTTTAATTTCTCTGAGAGAATGGCTACCAAATACTGACATCTCACTCCTGATTTTCCTGTTGACCCATTGGTGCTAGTCTTTATGCTAAGCTAGGCTAACCACAAGGAAAGATAATCACCACATCTCCAAAAAACACTGACCTGGTCATTTAAACATCAATCACTATGTTAAGGAGAGAGGTGCTCCATAGTTGGTTTTGTTTTGAATGGAGTACAACATACAAAAACATTTTAAAAAGGTTAAGTTTTACTGGCCCACATTATGTTGCAATATAAAATGTCAGTAATAATCAAACTATATTAAAAAGTAATAAGAAAAAGTGTGTGTTTACAAAATGACTATTTTCAAATTACACAGCCAAACAATTAAATGTCTTCATCAAAACAAGTTAAAACTTCAGAAATAAAACTATAATTTTAATGACACTTCGTGAGCCAGGCAGGAGTGATTCAATGAAACCAGCTGCTCTGGTGGTTCATCCAGCTAGAATTAAAACCAGAACACTGTTGGACCTACACGAAGCAGGTTTATAGATCTCAATAATACCAAATCCCCCGACAATAAAATTACATTCACTGTTAACCTTGAATCCACAGTATTGGCTGATCTTGAAGGGTCGACTATTAAGATTCTAACAAGTCTGGAGGTAGGCCTTGTTATTGATCCTTCATCCTACATTTCTGGTGTAGATCAAAATGTATCCAGAATACAGAATATCTAAAACTGCTGTACTGACAGTTGCCATCAAATATTTCAGATTTATAATCCTAAACATTGTATGTATATACCTTATTTTAATGATAAGGATGCAAGTTTTAGACATCATTTTATTTAGTAATATAACCTACTTATAAACATAATGAGACTACACTTGATGATGCATTAATAAACCACTGAACGTGGCTCTTCGTCACCCTCTGCTGGCAGGACACAGCTTTGGAACTTGGAAATACAGTGATTTTTAGGGCCCGAGCCCAAGCCAGGGGCAAGGGTCCCATTGTAATTCTGGTCTTAAGATTGAGGTTTTGGCTGAAGTTCTTTTGATGGTGTTTCAGCCTGCATGACATACAAGCAGACCAAACTTGATGTAATCATTTGCATCTCTATATCTGGTCCATGGTGAGTACAGACTAAGCAGTACTGGATTTTTGAGGTCAGTAATTACAGTGATATAAGGTTATACAATAATCTAATAATCTAATGCTAGGTAATTTAATTGGGTTCAGATCATGACTATAATTGACCAGGTAGTTGGACAGCATACATAACATTTCACAAATTGAAGAAAACATTAGATACAGAGTTTAATTTATACCCAATAAATACAAAAAGATGTGCAAAGAGATAAAGTTAGTTATATCTGTGGTGGTTTTGATCCTTTGTTGTCAGCTCTTCCTATCATTGTGAAGCAGAATTCACCAAGCGTTGGATTGTTCACCCACTAATAGGGAACATGAGCTGGGTTTACACCGTCATGAGACAGGTTAGCTTTACCCTACTGATGATGAGTTGTTGCAATAATAATCCTTCAAGTAGGTGGTGAATGAACCATTTCTCCCTCTGGATCTGACAGAACCAGGAAAAAAAATCAGGAAAAGAAAGAAATGGATTCTCAACTATGATGGGAGCAGTGGGGTTTGGAGCAGTGGGGTTTGGACCAGCGATCATTTGTTTGTTAGATTATGTGAACAAAAACCTGACTCACCTTGACCTCAGAGAGCTGGAACTCTACTTGGAAGACCAGCTCAGAGGTATGACCTGATACACAGAGCTGCTGGACCAGCTTACTGCCACCTAGCAGACACATGTAAATAAATTCAATACCAATTTAGACACACAACTACATAACGAAGGACAAGATTAATGGCGCAACCAAAGCTTATGTTCAGATCCATACATGTGACTTTCTGGATCAAGTAATCTACTAGTTATATTTCTGATTCACCGATGAACCATTTATTCTACAAAATATTAAAAATCAGTGAAAGCTTCAGATGTTCTTACTGCTTTGCAAGGTTTTTTTGGTGCAGCTATTCAGATTGATCCCATTCATTTGCGTCTGCCGCTTCAGATCCTCCTCCATCTCCTCCACCTCCTCCTTCAGCCTGGACAACACACCATCCTTCCCTGTGACTCGTCTCTCTCCGCACATATATGCCCTGTGGAGACAAACCACATGATGTAAAGCTGTAGCTAGTTAAAAGGTGACAGATTACTAGTTATAGTTAGACAGATGTGCAAACAAAGAATAAAGTTAAACTGACAGGGCATCCTGCAATTGTCCTCTGAAGTTGATTGTTATGTCCTTATGGTTGTCCTGCTGTTGATGCTGTAACGCTGCAACTTCTGCCTGGAGATGCTTGATCTGAGCCTCCAGCATCTCCACCTCTTCAATGTTCTCCTCGCTCATGTTTTCTTCCATCTTAAAAGGTCAAACACCAACATCAGCATCAATAATAAGATACATAATATCAGTAAGCTGTTGAGACAACTGTCACAAAAATACTGACTATACGGATGATGTAAGAAGCTGGTGGGTCTTGACGAGTTAATTCTGAACAGCAGTAATACTGTTGAGGATATACTGAAAGATCCTGGAGAAGGAAGACAACAAAACACTTTACAAACGGAATGGTACATTTGTAAAAGGCCACTTGTTGTCAGTTTTATGTGTGAATGCACTTCCCAAAAGAAATAACAATCAAGCTAGCTAAGTAACGACGAGTTTAGAAAAACAATTTCGCTACGTCAGTAATTTCTTCGCCGCTCTGTTCCCGTTTTAATTTTAAATAATCTGCATTAACATTGCCTAATTTTAACACATTTCTTGACATAAAGAAGTGCTGTCATATCTTATTGAAACTCTTATAGATTTGTCTTTACCTCATTCACTTCAGTTTAGTCCACAATACAGTTTGGAGTAGCGCGCCGTCTGGACTCCACCACTTGTCTCAGATCAGAGGGGGGAGAAGCGTTTTCTTGAAAAATAAAAATCAGGCTGACAGTCTGCCTCTATAGTCATCCATATTGCGAATATTAACACATTCTCATTTTAAAGTACATGTTAGTGCTTTAATGTCGCTAATAGGCAAAAGAAAAGAGATGAAAGACTTTGAATTTGGGATAGTTCTCCCTTCACTGGAAGTTGTAGGAAGTACCAAGTGGAACTACTGCACAGTGATTACGACTGTGTTCACCTAATCAAGAAAAAGTAGAACTGTCAGCAGAAAATAATTTTATCGGTAAATATACCAATATCTTCAGCATTTTTTTCTAAAGCAATTTTTGAATATCTTCTTAATTTATACCAAACTTCTGCGGAACCTTTCATTTCTGGAGAAACAAGGGCGGAAGGAAATGTTGGTAGAAGTGCAAGCCCGGACTGAGATCACTGTAACACCAGCTGGATACATGTGAGGTAAACATTTGTGGCTTTTTCTGTCCATAGAAATTAACTCATAAATTCATAGTAATGCTAAATCAGTTTAGTCATAAGTTGAATCATTTAGTGGTATTAGTTTATTCAGATTCGGTGTCATGGTATCTTAGTACCTCCAACGAGTATATTTAGAGACTCTGGTTCGGCGAGAAACGTTAAAAGTCCACTAATCGTGAAAACATTGACTGTATTACATACTGGCGTGAAAATTGGGACTTATTTTTTCCACTTAGGGCAGTCTGTCCATCCAGCGATGTTATAAAATGATCATATCTATTTATGTCGTTTAATTTATTGGTTTTTAGTCTTTTCTGTTTTTGCTGGTTACAGCCTAGGGTGCTAAACTCATCAACAACCTTGCAATCAGTTGTACCCTCTGAAGGGTAAAATGTTTAGCTGTTGCTACTGCTTCAGCGAGATGTAACTTTATGGACATAAGGAGGCTATAGTTTGTGCTGCTGTTGTATTGCGCTGTATTACACTGAGAGATAGCTTTATTTTATTCCACTTTGGTGGATATAAATATGGTGAGCATGATGCATACAAAGCAACACAAAAAGTTCCTCTTCAGTATTGGTAGTACAAGTCTTAAAGCTGTCCCTAGTTTTACATAGAGTAACGCTATAATGCAAAACACACAGTGACTGAAGTGTACATGGGGGAGTATAGAAATAATATCACCAAACTGTCCTTTTGTGTTTTGTACTCAAGACATTATATACGTAATTGTTATACGTATTTAAAATGTATAAGGTAATGGGTCAGTGGTTGTTCAACTAGTCATCAATTAATCAAACTTTTTCCACTGTGAGTACTCCAAGTCACCACCTGTCAATGGCCTACTGATGCATGTATAGATGGATGTACAGGCATAGACAGCTGTCACTGTGTTCTTATCTCTGTGTCATCTGTGTGGTGACAGAATTGTTGTGGATGTGGAGCAATGCGGCGGCTATACGTCGGCGGGTTGAGCCATACGATCACCCAGAAAGATCTGAAGGATCGATTTGGAAAGTTTGGAGAAGTGGAAGATGTGGAGGTCCGAACCAGAAGGGATGAGGAGGGTGAGAAATCCAATACACAGTGACACTCTGACATAATGATATAAAGGACAATGTTAATATCCCGATTATTGAATTTTGAACATCCATTACGGCCACTATTGAATTATAGGCGAAAGTTGATTGTGATATATTTGTTTGTCTAGAGTACTTTTTTTTAATTCTTTTTCTATTTTTTTGCAGGTGTTCCTTACAAAACCTTTGCCTACATTAACATCAACATTTCAGATGCCGACCTGAAGAAATGTAAGTAAACTGAGCTCAGACCTCCTTCTGAACATTTCACTTAATGAGTCATCTTCCAAGTCAGTCAATTCAATTTGAGATATTTGGACCATTTTCAAAAATAGATCTCTTACTCTTATAAAGCGCGGGAGGTTTCAGGATTTATAATAAACAATTTCTGTTGGTAAGATATGGATATTGTGAAGTCTTTCAGTCAGAATTAGAATGTTGTTTACAGCATCAGGTTGTTAGCTTCACACCGGGCTCAGTGGAGCTGACGCCACATGGCACAGGCTTTCTTTGTGTATCTCTCACCCTTAGCTTCACCTTGTGTTTACTCTGACATCTGCCATTATGTTGCAACAGTATTATGAGATCAGTGTGTTTCCCTTGCAGGTCTTACAGTGCTGAACAAATCCAAATGGAAAGGAGGAACTCTGCAGATTGAAGCAGCCAAGGAGAGTTTCCTGCACAAGTACGACCATGTTCACCTCGCTCTAAAAATCTAATAAGAACTCAGAAATGATTGTGGACAAGAGAACAGTATGATAATAAAGAGTCAAATAATTTGGTTTTCATTAGTGCTGCACCCAATAATTACTTTCCTTCTAATCAGTGAATTAAAGTTTCACAGTGTTTATAGAGTCCAGAGTTTAGCCAAAGATAATTATATAGTTTACAGGCAAATTTAAACAAAAAAATCCTTGCAGTGGAGAAGTTGTGATAAGAGAACAGTTGTGTTTGGTTACAAAAAAGTCAGAGCGGTAGTTGTCAGAAAAGGGAACACAGTGAGGGGGATTCTGCACAATGTTTGGTGAAATTTGTAACAATTTTAGGTTCACATCAGCCCCAAAACCAGACCGCTGATCTTTCACCATTGGCAATTAAGCTAAGTCTGTTTAAACTTTGGAACTGAAAACTCTGGCTTAACTTGCATAACAATAGCAGGTGAAAATCTGATGAGGTGTTTGTATTTCAGATTGGCTCAGGAGAGGCAGGAAGCAGCAGAGCAGCGTCTGCAACAACCTGCAGCTGAGGACAAGAGGAAGAAGCTTCTGGACTCTCTGAGCAAAGTTGGCGTGGACAACTTCACCATGAAAGCTGCGGTGCCAGGAACCGAAGTACCAGAACACAAGGTCCAGTCATCCTCTGCTTCCTGTTTCACTTAGGACATCTGCTTGTTTATATTTGTGTAATTTATCTCATGGGCACATTTTTAATGTGTTTTAATATTCATTATTATGTGATGCACAGAATCACAAATGATGGTGGAGGTGCTGATTGTGTTTTGACTGCTCTGTTTTCAGGACTGGATTGTGAGTAAATTTGGACGAGTCCTCCCTGTACTGCAGCTCAGGCATCAGAAAGGCAGCAAAGCGCGAACCCTGAAATACGACCCATCAAAATACAGCCACAACATCCGCAGGCTGGATCGACAGGTCACCGAAGACTCAACACCAATCACTCAGCTCACCTGGGAAGTACAAGGAGGAGACGATGACATCAGCAAAAAGAGGCGGGGCGAGTTCCCCCCGTATGAGCCATCACGACCCAAGAAGAGTCGGACAGATGTGGTCAACTCCAATAAAGCTGTGGTCAACTCCAATGATGCTGTGGGGAGAACCAGGTAACCATGTGTGGCTGTCTAACTGCAAAGGTGTAGAAGATCCACTTTGTTTCTCTATTTCCATAAGGTCACCACTGAAAGCTTTTTGGGTTTTCTTTTGTTTTTTGGGGGGATTTTTTTTTTTTTTTTTTTTTAATATAATCCTCCTCATAATTCCCAGAGTCTTTTATTGGCAATCCCAATGTATATTGGATGTTGGAACTGCTGAATTTCATTGGCTTAGACCCTTTGTGCTTTTTGTGTTCGGTGTCAGAAATACTCTGCTATGTTAATTTAATAGAATATGTAAGAGAATACAGCATAATTACAGCAGCATGTGCTCAAATAAGGAGTTTAGTGACGTCTCTCTCCTTGTTGATCTTTTAGATCTGAGAAGACTGTTAACTCTGTCTGTCACACTGAGGCCCATCAGTTCACCAACGGATTTGAACTCCCAACCAACCACAGACCGAAGTGGACGTATTCGAATGACAGTGATGTCGATTCAGACGAGGAAATCCGCAGGTTGGTGGTGGCTCAGCAGACCTCCCATGGTGCACTGCAGCAGGAAGTAGAGGAGGATAACCTGGAAGTAGTCGGACTTGACTACTTGGTTAAGTCTGGACACAAAAGTAAGAAATGCATTTTAAACAGTTTATTCTGAAGATTATGATTTTTCTTTTTAGTATTTCTTGTACAGAAGAGATTTTTGTTGAAGTTGAAAGATCAGTTCACCCAAATGGAAACAGGATCCGTGTTACTCTGGATAATTCTGATGCTCAGCTTTTGAGGCCAATATCCACATTGATGTTAGAGATGGAAATTCCTGAGGCTGAAACATTTGATTAAAAAATGAATAAGTTTGGTTAAGAAAGAGTGACCAGGATATGTAATTAGTTAGTGAATTGAATGTAATGACCTCTACAAAACTATGTAAAAAAGACTTAAATCAAAATTAATTTTTATTAAAAAAAGACTTTCTAATTGATCTCAAACCTATCTTTGACATTTCTGTGTTAATATAAGTCATCAAAGCTATGTGTAAAATAATCAAAACAAGACACTCGAGAAAGAAAATGCACTTTTCTTAAATGATTATGGTAAATGTCATACTGAGTGTTAAGATAATAACTTAGGATGAACCTGATCTTATGTCCAGGCAAAAATGTAACAAGCTCATTAACAAGTTTTTTTTCTTTGTGATTCCAGGTGAGAAAGACGAGGATGACTGTGACTCCGCCGACACAGATGAACTCTTTGCATCCAGGAAACCTCCTCCTCCTCAACCTGAGGACAAACTGGCGACAGAGCAATTCTCAGGAAACCACACAGACAGGAAGAGAATGACTAAGAAGAAAAATAAAGCAGGGCAGCAGAAAGATGAGGAGGACGAGGATGATTCAGATGATGCTGAAGAAAACCTGACCTCCAAAAAACCTTCCTCCACACAGCAGAAAGGAAATACTTGTAAACAGAAACAAAGTAAGAAAACAACCATCCTCCCTGTAGTTATACCCTCCTCATCAGAATCAGACAGTGATGAGGATGATGAAGATGATCATGAGGAGGTTAGAATCAGCAGATTCATGTTCAGATTCTGATTATGAAGCCATGTTTTCTAATGTCACCCATCTGGAGATCTCACTGGCCGACCTACAGAAACTGGCTGAAGATGCTCAGCAGAGCTCCAAGACTACAGCTCCCAGCATCCTTAGCACTGACCTTCAAGAAGAAACTAAATCTACACCCTGTCCCGCAGAGCAGCCTGCTCCCAAGAAGGGCACAACACCTGAAGAGATCCTCGCCTCCATCATGGAGGATGACAGCAGTGAGGACGAACAGAAGAGGAAAAAGAAGAAAAGACAGAAGGTCGGGTCAACACCGCTCCCTGCCTTCCAGGGAACCAAAGGGCTGAACGAGGTTTCAGAAACAGACAAGAGTCAGAAGAGACACAAAGAGGAGGAAGAAGAGGAGGAGCAAGGAAGTGAGGTTAAAATACAGAAACTGGACTTTGAAGCTTCACAGTTGAACCACAGAGAAGCTGAGAGTGTAAGCAAACAGAAACACACAGAAACAGAGACATCAGAGGGCAGTGAGGAGGAGGAGGAGGAGGATGAAGAAGAAGAAGAAGAAGAACACGAGGAGGAGGAAGAAGAGGGGAGGATGAAGGTCAGTCAGACTGTTCTTACAGCTAAAACAGCTGAAAAGACTTTTCCTTCATCCTGCCTCTCGTCTAAAGTAGATGAGAATGAGCAGAAGATCAATGCTGCA
>OOFC01038349.1:5606-21014 GCA_900323345.1 Pseudochromis fuscus
AGTTCCCATTAATGGACGAGTGTTTTGTCTTTTGCAAATGCTTTTGTTTGTTTGTGGATGATTTTGACAGTCGATTAATCGTCAAATATTGAAACGATTAATCGACTGTTTGTGGATGATTTTGACAGTCGATTAATCGTCAACTATTGAAACAATTAATCGACTGTGGATGATTTTGACAGTCGTTTAATTGTCAACTATTGACACGATTAATCGAATGTTTGTGGATGATTTTGACAGTCGATTAATCGTCAACTATTGAAACGATTAATCGACTGTTTGTGGATGATTTTGATCGTCGATTAATCGTCAAATATTGAAACGATTAATCCACTGTTTGTGGATGATTTTGATTGTCGATTAATCGTCAAATATTGAAACGATTAATCGACTGTGGATGATTTTGACAGTCGTTTAATTGTCACCTATCAACACGATTAATCGGCTGTTTGGATGATTTTGACAGTCGATTAATCGTCAAATATTGAAACGATTAATCGGCTGTTTGGATGATTTTGACAGTCGATTAATTGTCAACTATTGAAACGATTAATCAACTGTTTGGATGATTTTGACAGTCGATTAATCGTCAACTATCAAAATGATTAATCGGCTAATCAGATTATGAATCACATAATTATTAAATGCTCTTCTTTAGCTCTCAGCTTTTAAAATTAGAATGAGGTTGTTTAAAAACTGTGCCAATTAATAAAAAAGAAAAAGGAAATTAAAATGTGCCATTTCTTCTCCAAGGACGGGCTCAGTGTTCAGCATTGAGAATAAAGAAGTAAATAAAACTGTACCAATATTTTTGAAACAAAGAGTCAGTAATTATTTCTTCACTGGATTTAGCTTCATTATAATTGACGTCAACTGGAGTTTGCTGGAGCCAGCATCCAGTGGCCATTGGTGGTATTACATCCATTTCTCTATACGGTGCGTGGTTTGTGTTGACTTCTGTTGTGTACTGTAACAGGTTTTGGATACTCTGTAGTAGCAGGATCAATTTGTTGTTGTTACTGTTTCATGGGAGACATTTGGAGACAGTGAGAAGAAAGTGAACGTCTGACAGATGTAGTCGATCGTTTGAAGAGACTCTCAGAAGAGTGCGGCACAGGAGGAGTGAGGGGGAGGGAGAAGGTATCGCTTTGTTCCAACTTCCTGGTATCAGTCAATTTGCTCGGCGCTTACATAACTAGCGCAGACTATTAGCTCTTAGCACGCAGAGGTGAGAAGGTTATTTGTGAAAATTGGGCGAGAACAGAATCGGATTCTTTTCACGCAAGTGTCTCGGAGGAGGAAGGGACGAGGTGACAGAGGAGAAGATGAAGCAAAAAAAGATAGCAAGGGGGAGGTAGGGAGGCAGCTCGTTAAGACTTGTCTTACTAAACAGAGATAAGTACTTACATAACTAGTATAGAACATTCCATTCTGCATCAGGACGCAACAGGGAAAAAGACAAGAGACAGAGAAAGACAGAAGAGGAGGCAGAGAGGAAGAGGAGGACGGTGAGACAAAGTCAAAGTGAAAGACAGAATCGGAGAGAATGAGGAGGAGATGATGAAAGAGGGAAGCAAAGAGGTACGATGAGGTAAAGACGAGGTGGAAGTGAAGTGCAGTGAGAAGAAATGGGAAGAGATCAAAGAAACAACAAGTGAAAGAAAAGGGGAAACCGCAACGCAAGGCAAAAGAAATGAAGGGGTCACGACGTGAGCATGTCAGAGGCGGTGTGGCGAAAACAGGACGAGCCGATGACAACGCAAAACAGATAAAAACACAAAGCGGTGGGGGCGGGTGGAGTGGATGACGGTGCACAACAGGCCGAAGAAAAGCATGAAGAGGATGATGGGGGGCAGGAAGGAGAGATTAGAGAGGAGGACGGCAGGGGTGAGGAGGACAGCGAGGGACGAGAGGACGAGAGAGGATCAACAGGAGGAGAAAACGGGAGAAAGAGAGGAAGTGGAGGGTTAGTGACAGTTTGTCCTCGTCAGCCAGAAACTGCAGCCCGGAGATCAGGAGGAAGATCAGGAGCTGCCAAGATCAGCACACACACACATACACTCTGCATGCACACACACACTCTGCATGCACGGGTTCATATGCTCGACAATACCTCCGTCTACACGCAGGACACAACAGAGAGCATGCACAGACAGGTGGAGCAGTTTGCAACAATGTCACGTTGTCAAGGTGTCTGCAAGTTTCAATCTTTATTTAAAAAGATTTCCGTCGACAGTGCTTCACAAACCTGGCTGAGAGTTAAACACAGCAGATACCCGGTCAGTCTCCCAGCAGATTACATGATGCAGTGCACATTGGTAATTAGTGAGAAGACTTTGCACTGGGCTGCAGGTAGGAGCCATACACTTGGACTGATAAGAGAGTGGTATTTATCTTCTCATCTAACCTTTCAGCATGAAAACAAAAAAAGGACATTTCCCAAAATGTCAAACTTCTGCTTTAATAAAAGCAGCCAGAAGACATCAAACACCGACTTTAACTGGAGGAAAGAGTCCTGACCGTAAAACACTTTTCAGGACACCTCAATAAAGCCTCATAAATAAGATGTTTGGTTGTGAGCATCGTTGGTTATGACAGCATCACAAAGAGACGAGACAGGCTGCAGCAAAGCAACAGATTAGCTCAGTTATCCACCTCAGCAGCTCCAGTTTCTTCGACGTTTTTGTGATGCTCGTGAGATTCAAATATGAAAATGTTAGCTATCCAGAACTCGCAGACACCTTGATGGATCCTTCACAGGGGATTTCCAGGTTGTGCAAGTCACTACACGACATGTATCTGTGTGTTTCTGCTTCCTTACCACATGTTGTACAGGCATGGGCTGTGGGGCCATGGGCGCGGGGCTCCACTGGGTGGTCGACATGGTCTTGTTTTGCCAGTTCTGGCCGCCCGTCAGCTTCTTCTCTCCGGGTTGGTTCCACTGCATCTCTGGCCTGTAGAGGGACCAGCAGCACCACCACACAAACGCACCATTACTGGGTTTTCACCACAATCAGATCTGCTCAGTGCAACGGGCAACCACACTGCAAAACTGGAGGGATAAAGTGTCTGCAGATCGTAGAGTGCAGGTAGAAATGGACGAAGCAACCGGGTCTCAAAGTGAAAAAGTGCAATACACCCGATGGCCACTAGGTGCTGCTGCAAAAAACTCTGCCTCCAATTGACTTCAATTAAAAAAATCCTCACTCTCAATCCTGAAATAAAGTCAACTCTTCTTCTCAGGTGGGAGGAGTTAGGGGCGGGGTTAGTCTGATTGACAGGTGGTCCATGTGAAAGTCATTACATCACTCAGGAGGCTGAGAGAAGGGGAGGAGTTAGGGGTGTGGCTAGTTTGATTGACAGTGCTAACCAGAGAAGTCGAGTCTTTCACATTGGGCAGTGTCCTCGGGTTCAAGGGTCAGACCCGCCTCCTGACTCCTCCCTTTATATCCAAATATGGTCACTTCCTGCTCTAAGGCGTTCAGATTACCAAACATCCTCCTCCATCTCTTATCAAGAGTTTACACTTGAAACACAAGATGTTGCCTCATGTGTATGAGATCAGACGACCAATCAGAAAAGGACTGGTTTTACGTTTGAGATGAAGCTGCTTCGTCCATCTTTTAAACACAATCTGTGGTTAAATATCAACATTTGGGTCCAACATGGCCTCACGTTGGATTCGTCCATGCTATGAAATAAACTGATGCACGTGTCCTACACATGTTTATAGCATTATACACTCAATACATACACATCTTTCTTAATCTCACACCTCAACCTGCTGCTCTCTATCACTCCCATTAAACACTTCATGATAAATTCAACGTCGAGATCTCTCCACTGTTTCCAGGAAGTACAACTAGAAGATGTATAAATACATATATTTATTTCACCGCTGCACAACAACTCAGAAAAGGTGTGATCACGACTCAAAAACTCACTTCTTGGCTGGGGTCCCACCAAACTGCAGATCTGAGGAGGAGGAGTAAAACACACAGAGAAGTAAGTGATCACAGCTTAAAGAGTAAAATGAAAAGACACACAGTGCAACTGTAACTTTGTACTCAAATTGCCCCCTTTTCTCCTTTGAAGCGTTTAGATGTTTTTAATCAAAATTCCTCTTGAAAGGAGGAGGAAGATTTTTGTAAAAATTTCCACATGAAAGCCACAGAAGAATGTGTCCTCAGATAACTGTACGCTGCAATATTTATACGCTCAATAAAGACGAGTAATTACAGGAGAAATATGGTTTAAATTTGTGTATGTACATATAATCAGAGTTATGTAACTGTTCTGCCAGTGAAGTTTCTTCACGTGTTTGTCGACACTCACTGCCCACGAGGTTGGCCAGAGAGGAGTCGAGGTCGCTGGCGAGCAGCTTCCCTCCGGGATGGATGGCCATTTGAGGAGGAGGAGGTGCGGTGTGTGTGGGAACCGTCGGCTTTAACAGGTCTCCCAGAGCATCAAAACCTGAGGACCAACAACTCGCACATGTAAACCACAGAGGAAAACAACATATTTCAGATGACATGTAAGGAGGAGGCAGAGCCACCGTTTGCTGTTCAATTACAGCTTAGCAACCGTTGCCAGGCACAGACGGCCTGTCCAGCTTTGGATTGGTCCATATGCTGAGATAACGAGCGACTTTTCAGCAGCAAGTGCAACAATGACACATTCGGCCTGTTGCAAAGAATCTGGTTCGATAGGAAGATGGAGCTGAGAAATATTTTTCAAAATAAAACACCAGAACATTTTACTTTAGTACTGCACATCAATTAATCAGCCCCAGTTTGTTTTAGGATTGATTTTAAGATCAGATGTGGAAGAAACTGCTCCTGATTTCTACTTCCTGCTTCACCATGTCATTAAAACCTGTATTTATATCTTAATTTCTCTGTAATATTTAATTTCCTAATGCGACGAGCAGAGAGGGAAAGCAGGAGGAGGTTAGATAACAGAAGAAGTGTTAAAAAGTTTCACCCAGAAGAGATTTAATCCTGAATCTAACGACTCAACTTTCAACCTAATTTCCCCCTCAACTTTATTTCAAATACGTCGACTCACCGTCCGAGCGTTTTAATGAAGCCGGACAGTTTTGATGTGAGAATATTGCTGAGTCGTACCTCCTTAATGTGAACCTCAATCTCACTGCGAGCCCGTCTGTTAATTGAATTCGTCCTGACCTATTTTTAGCGTTTACCTACACGGGGATGGAGCTTCCTGTTTAAAGCAGATATGCACTTCCTCTCCCACTGTCACACGGCAGCCTCATTCTATCAGCGGCGAGTCTGTAATCCCTGACTCAGTAGCTTGCAGCAGTTGTTCTCCATGATTGATTTATCTGTTGGTAGCTGTCATGTACGCGCTCTGGCTGCAAACACCGATCAGTCCTGGACATGCATGTGTGTGTGTTCGTCTCCGGGTGCAAATGACGGTGTAATTTCCCGGGGATGGCGTGCACGTGTGTGTAAGTGCCTGCGTTAACAACTTCCCATGTCAGCACTCATTCAGCTAATGGCTTAGCAGCACCCTGCTGGTGGAGGCCTGGAGCTGTGGCTGCATGTGTGCACACAGGGAGGAGGCGGCAATGCACGTTCAATCTTTACATAAGTTTAAAAACCAACGCTGTGATGCTAATGGGAAGCGTCTGTGAAACGAACGCTGTGAAGGAGGAGGAAGAAAAGAGGAGGCAACTGATGGTGGGGAAAAGGGAGGAATAATATTTAGTTTGGAGCGGCGTGCAGGTCTGACAGCGGTGCTGACACAAGAGGTTCAGAAAACACTTTTCCTGCTAGCTTAGCAGATGAGAGGGAAGGAGGGAGAGGAGGGAAAACACACAGCGACGGGAAGAGGCAGAGACAAGAAAGTCAGAGAAGAAGAAATTAAGGAAGTAGGGAAGAGGAAGCTGGTTCAGCCCCTATCTTTAATTCTCTTGACTCTAATTTCTCTCCCATTGTCGGCATTTCCATTATTGTTGTCGCTGTGATAAAACACTTTGGCAACGTGGGTGATTTTTTTTTTTTTGTTTCTTAACCCACCGTGTCAGTAAAGCCCAGTGAATTAAATTGAACCGAGAGGCAGAGATAAAGGGTGAGAGAGAGGGGGGAGTGGATCACACACACTGCAGGGCAGCGAGGAGGAGGAGGAGGAGGAGGAGGAAGCAGGGATGATGGAGGGAGGAGGAGGATGTGATGAAGCGAGCACTGAGAGCTGTATTGAACTGGGAGGATAATGATATCAGTGTTAGCTTAGGTGTTTCAGCAATGGATCTGACAGTCAATAGAGTTTAGGATCTAAAGGGAGGAAGGAGGTAAATCCATGTCGAGGGTTCAACTGCAAAACACTTATGCTAACAGATCTGAGGAGGAATTTTAAACAGATTCATTTAAAACAGGAATGGTCCTCCATCGTCGTGTACGAGCGCCGCTCTCGGCTTTATTACGACGTGACAGGATCTTTACAAAAATCGTGTTTTCTAACGATGATGCTGAGGGATGCTCGGCTCGATTTACTCAGTGATCTTTAAAGTGCAAAGCTCCATCGACACCGAGAGTTTTGGCTAATTTACACTGGTACCTACTCGCTTCGCTTCGGTTTTGGTGCATTTACACTGGCGAAAAAGTACCTGGAACTTGGTACCTGGTACAACTTTTCATACCTCCTCTACTGGGGTTCCAAAAAAACTACCCGTCAGGTCGGAGCAGGTACTAAAATCTTATTGGTCAGAATCGTCACTGCATCATTGCGTCATCACTGCGCGGCACGTAATCTGTCCCCACAAACGTGGGCATTTTTAAATCTTCGGCAAACCATGCAGTCGTGTTTGAAACAACAACAGGAAGAAAAATGGCGTCTGTTAGAAATCCTGCCCCATGGATTCAGGACGAGGTGCAAACCTTTCTGTCATTAGTCACCGATGAGAAAATTCAGCAGGAGCTGGACGGGGTGGTCAGAAACGAAGGAATCGCATAAAAGATGATGTCACGAATGACGACCAGCTACACAGAGGAGGGACTATCAATGTAAATGCAACCGAGGGGCCGATCCCGAGCGATCCGAGGCGAAGCGAAGTGAGTAGGTACCAGTGTAAATGCGCCATTTATTGAACAGATCTCAATGGGGTGGGACAAACTGCAGTACAACACCAACCAGAGTAGCGTAGCTTACAAGGAGCTGTCTCCAGGTCGAGCCAGGCTCAGTTTGGGGTGTTGCTCTTGATCGGTTCTGTTGTTTGAATTGGCTTCACCTTTCGTCTGCCAATCAATTCAGTGCACACACACTTGACATCTGTGGGTAACCAGTGATCTGTAACTTATCACATTTCACAGGTAACCTTTATCTCCATGTTGGTGACAACTCTATGGGAATTGTGGGCGTGGCCAATGTGAGTGACAGGTTGGTGACGATGATGGATGTACCAGTGCTGTGGTTTTTAGTTTCTCTTTATAACACAGGATGTTTGAGGAGTACATTCAGTATAATACATAACCAGTGCAACTGTGTCTGGTCACCACCCCCCTGCATGTCATTTACACCCATTAAAATCACAGGTGTCACAGTCTTGGCAATCCGAGCGGCCGCAGCCACATTCATAGCTGCAATCATCACAGCCATAATTACAGCAACAGCACCCCCCTGTAATCACAGCCAGGGCTACAGTATAAAGCCAGAGCCACAGCTGTCACAATCACAGCCATGGCAGCAGCCCATTTGAACACAACAATCGCTGCTATAGTCACTTTAGCTGTAATGATGCAGTTTTATAACAAAAGGTATTCCCACAGCAGGAGCAGCTCCCCCTGGAAATCTGGATCAAAGGGAAAAATATTGTCACAAAATGTAGTCAAACAAAAATGACCCTACGCTGGCGATTAGCATATCCTTCATCGTATTGGTAACCTCCGCTCTGGAAATGTAAATGCATGTTGGGATGATCAAAAAACAGGTGGAGTACAGTGTTTCCTTTGAAGCACGACACTGACACCACAGTATATTGCGATCGTAAGCTCTTTTGTAAATCTGCCTTTTTGCTTGTTTTCTCTTTTTACCGATTAAGATGTTATGTGTGGAGGGCAGGCTTTTATTTAAATGTGCTTGATGTGCATAATACTGCAGGTCAGACTGGGGCCATGTACAGCTTCACCCTGCTCAGAATTCATATGCTTACAGATCTTTTTTTTTGCCTTTTGCTCTTTGGTTCATTAAGACTTGTTCCTGAAGCTCTGCGTATAGAATACAGAATGTTCCTGTATCTCATAAGATCCTTTCAGCTGACACCAGGAGATACACTGTGGATGTGAAAGCAGTCAGCATCAAACCTTTAATACCTCATACACACCAAGTAGGTTTTAATCTTTGATGTCTCATGACCTTTTTTTATATTACCCAGGCAATCAAGCTGTAAACTTTCAAAGGTCTTTTAATGTTTTCCTCCCGAGCAAAGTTCGCAATATATGGAGACCTCTTATATTAAGACCTTTCGCTTGTCTAAGACGAGAATAAGAAGGAAACTCAGAAGTGAAGAAGCCTCTTGGATGAGAGGTGAAACTTCTTCATAAAGCTTCAAGCAAGTAAAGTTGCCCACAGTCGACGTCACATGGATAACCCCGACCCCGATGACAGAGTCTTCACAAAGCAAAGTGATGCCCTGCAAATACACTGCAGGTGATTCTATGACTGTACAACAGTAGGTAAACTCTTCGTTGATTACCGTATTTTCCAGACTATTGAGCACCTGTCTATAAGCCGCTATTGAATTTATTCCAACAGTTTCATGTGGTCCACTCTGACCGGGTCTGATGTGACGAGGCTAAATATATCGTTAGCTTGTAAAAAGCTAACGAGCTTCGTGCCGCCGATACATGAGCCACACTGGTGTTCAAAGCGTCGGAAAAAAGTAGCGGCTTATAGTCCTGAAAATACGGTACTGTGATTATTTTCAGTTCACTAGTATGTTCAGTTTTCCACTAGACTGTTATAATGGTGATTGAGTTCAGTCAGGAAACAACATGACTTCAAGATGTAGTTGTCGTCCTCTTAAACCTCTCAGTTTGTAGCGATGCCAGGAACAGGACGTGTTGTTTGTTGTTTGACTTAATATTTACAACACTCTTCATGTTCTACTCACCTTTCTTTTTGTTTGTGTGAATGCTAATTAGCACATATTAGCATGCTTACAGAACTTACCTTGCAACAACAAACAACATGGATGTTTTTGTGTACAAAATATGAAAAATTTACACAGACCAAAAGTCACTACCAGTTACAGTACATAGATTATTTTCTGAGCAGGAGACATTATATGATTTAAGATGTTTTTACTGTGGCAAAAGCTAAAAAAGGGATTAAAAGGAGATGTACCGTATTTTCTGGACTATAAGCTACTACTTTTTCTGACACTTTGAACTTAAACACCGGTGTTTCTCATGTATCGGCGGCACGAAGCTCGTTGGCTTTTTACAAGCTAGCAAGCTCCGCGCCGCCGATACATTTAGCGTCGTCACATCAGACCCGGTCAGAGTGGACCACATGAAACTGTTGGAATAAATTTATTAGCGGCTTATAAACAGGTACACTCAATAGTCCAGAAAATATGGTATTTCTATTGTTGGTGTTAGTTTTTGGAATAAAGCTGATTTAAAATTAAGGATGTGTAATTTATTGGTAATCTTTAAAGAAATGACTGTTAAGGGTTTTGTTTTTTGAGAGTTATCAATTGAAATAGCTGTTTTTCATATAAAGTTTGGTGGGTAGCTCAGTTTAATGCACAACTTAACGTGTTTTTTGTGTTATATGGAATATGTGTAATTACTGTAACAGTTAAGTGTTTGCTATTGAAGTTATTGTGATTGTTGGTGGTAGAAATAAAACATTACATTTCAAAATTACAATATGAACGTCCATTCACTGAAAAATAAATGTCCATACCTCCCCAAATTTAAAAAACCTCAGCAAACATGTCACAACTCGTACTCGGTTAGCATGCTATCATTCAAACCAATCCCTGAATGAGCTGCTGGTATAGTTACAGACTCTCATTAAAATCTAACTTGCAGTTTGACTTAGTCTTGGTAAATTTTTTATACCAACAACCTCTAAATATCCTTTCTGATAATAAAGGAAACATCATATGAGACCATGAATGTACCACAACACTGGAAGAGTCACAACTGAGGATATGCAGGCAGCAGGTTTTAGTACAAGCCACTGTATAATAAGTGTGTGCTGCATGTAGGCGTGGTACGTTTGAACATCTGAAATAGGTTTCATTTCAGTATAACCTTTCTGTAAAGCGCTTTATTGCATTTTATTTGATTATGCATTGCAAATAGTCAACTACTATTTTAGCTCCAGCTGCAAGAAGCAGAACAGTCAGAGTTTGCAGTGGCTTAATCAGGATCACGTTTTTAATCCCTGCCCACTGTCTTACAGGAAACAGAGACAGTGTCTGACATATCTGGAAAAACACTGATAAACAACTGAAATCTTTGGAGTTGAGCAAAGTTTCCCACTTCCTCCGTTTCTTTCTTTCCTTGTAGTGAAATTAAAATTTCATCTGCCTTGATTAAATGTCAGCGTTTACCACGGTAACATGAAGTACCCCAAAGTTAAATGTATCATCTTTATAATTGAACCTGTCATGAACAGGACAGGAAAGGGGGAGCGCTCATTGAGGAGGCGGTGATATAAAACTTCATTCATCTTCCAATGACACTTTGAAGAGTCTTTGTTGCTTTCGTCGAAGGACAACATATATTATTTTAAAATATAATCTGCATACAGCTCAAACAACTGCACTCTAAACCTATATTGAACAGCTATAACCATGCGCTATTAATTTCACTGGTCATTAATCAATACAATCTGCTTGTAATTGGTAGCTGCTGCACGACACAATCCTCATTTACAGATAAAATATTCCTTTAAAGTAGGAGGTGTATTGATGCTTCCTGTACATGTTCTGTAATTACCTCGGAAGCCACGACGACACCACGACAAAGACTTTTCCTTCGCCTCGTCCCATAAACCTGTGGGTTATTAATCATACTTCACAGACATAAAGACAATTGCCTTTCCTGGAAACGTGTCCTTGCAAGTTCCCGTCTTCCTCGGCTTCGGGTGTCCACAAATACAACGTGCAGAGACGGGCTTACACCGAGACCGCGCTACCTTATTAAAGCCAAGAGACTCTACTATGAGACTTTAATTGTTCACATTTGCTTTGAGCATATTTATATCTTTTTCACACACTATTTTAGGTAACTTTGAACATTTTTAGCCACTTTGAAAAGCAACTTCAAATACACGGTGCAAAAACACGCTACTCTTAGACTCCCGTCTGGTGGAGATGGAGCTCACGCTGGGAGTCTTGAGGTTATTAGCTATTTATTTTCAGCGCGCTACTTAAAACTCGTCATTATTCACAAAAACAGATGTCCATATGTTATTCATAGATGCAGATTGTAAAAACTGTGGACACATCGCTGATATATATTTACTGAATCGACACAGGTTCACGTCACCCATGACTTTATTTGCATGTGAATGTTTACCCACCGTGCTGTATGTGTTTCTCGGTTTGCCCTCAGTCTCATGACACGTTTGTGTTGACAGTGTGGTGACAGAGACAGTATGATGGATTCTCCCTCATGGTGACACTTTATGCAAAACCGTGTCCTAATTACAACCCATAAAAAATGTGGAGCAGAAAGTCCCCCATCGCAGGCGAAGCCGACTGTCGGGAGGCGTGTAAATAATTCTGCTTTAGCTGCAGCATCATCCATCATCATCCATCATCCATCCGTCAGTGCCAAACCACTCGTCCATTATGCCCAGATACTCTAATTCCTTTTGTGTCAATAGTATTACTTTTCTCTATTCTCTACAATGTCTGAGTCATCTAATTATTTTCTACTGTGACTTTTCCCCCTTTAAGCTTCATTGGTCCTTGCTTCAGCACCATGGACAGCTCACTTGTTCCTGACAGTCACTCATATTTGCATCATGATAATTTCGTGCGCACATCACTTGACTCACACGTGAAGAACTTGTTTATAAGTTGTTCTAGAAAAAAAGACCTTTTCACCTTCGCCAAGGATGTTTCCAGCTGCATTTGCAACATTACAGATAAAGTACCAACCAGATCTCTCAGATTTGTTTTATTTTGTATGTGCATGTGTGTGAGAGAGGGTATTACCCAAAGAACAAATTACATCAGTTACAACAGGCAAAACTTTTAACAAGATACTGTTGTTGTTTCACCACAAGAGGGCAACAGTGTTCAGACTACAGCATCTGGATTATACCTTAGTGGAGCTTTGTGCTCTCTGAGTGCTTACCAGGTTGCTCGGTCTTAGTTCTTCAATCTGTACAAGTGGAGTAGCAAAAATGACAAAATGTATCTTTTGGGGAATTGTCTGTAACTATTTCATGATACAAAAACAATGCGAACACATTGTAACATGTGAAGCAAACGAAGTACCACAGCGAATTTGTCTCTGTCCATCTATTAGCAACAATATTACAAGAAAAATTGATCCTGTCCGGACAAAAAAAATCCTGAAAAATTCCTGTCTACAATAGGTAAATGTCTTAACAAGGTAATGTTGCTATTTCACCACAAGAGGGCAACAATGTTCAGACTACAGCATCAGAACAACTGGATTATACTTTAGTGGAGCTTTGTGCTCTCTGAGTGCTTACCAGTTTGCTCGGTCTTAGTTCTTCAATCTATACAAGTGAAGTAGCAAAGATGACAAAAAGTATCTTTTGGGGAATTGTCTGTAACTATTTCCTGATACAAAAAACAATGCATCAGTCTGCTCACATTGTGAACACATTGTAACACGTGAAGCAAACAAAGTACCTCAGCCAATTTTGTCTCTGTCCATCTTTTAGCAACAATATTACGAGAAAAACTGATCCTGTCCAGACAAAAAAAAATCCTTTTCCGGACTATAAGCTGCTACTTTTTTCCTACGCTTTGAACCCTACGGCTTAAACACCAGTGTGGCTCATGTATCGGCGGCGTTAGCTTTTTACAAGCTAGCAAGCTCCGTGCCGTCGATACATTTAGCCTCATCACATCAGAGCCGGTCAGAGTGGACCACATGAAACTGTTCAAATAAATTCAATAGCGGCTTATAGACAGGTGCGCTCAATAGTCCAGAAAATACGGTAAATGTCTTAACAAGGTAGTGTTGCTGTTTCACCACAAGAGGGCAACAGTGTTCAGTCTATAGCATCAGTACAGCTGGATTATGCCTTGGCTACAAGTAGCACACACAGGATTATGGTAAATGTTTGGTACGATTCATTCAGCAGTCTCTGTAATCTGCAGTGTTTACCTAAAGTAATATCAGGTAACACTAACTACCTCAAATCATCATCTGGCTTGAAAATCCTTCCTGATTATCCGCTGACTTGTAATCCAGAGACTGACGCCTCCTTCATTCCCACTCTGCTCCTTGGAAGTTGCAGACTCGCTAGTTTTTGATCACAAGCTGCGTCGGCCCATTTCAAGGTTTAGCTGCTAGCGAGAGATCTTCAGACACTGGTGTAAAAGTGAATTGCTCTTCAAAACTGTAGCAGCGTCCAGTTGCAAAGAAATACCAATTCTTGCATAATAAAGCCTTAAGCGTCCAGTCATATCAAACAAACTACAAGGCTGCCGAACCCAAACAATGCTGCATTTTCAAGCTCATGAATCCAACTTAAAAAAAAAAGAAGTTAGAAATAAGAACAACTGTTTTGTCTGAGAAGTTACATAAACTTACTTTAGACAGTCAATAAAAAATAAACTTTATTTGTCAGCACAGATTTCACATCCTTATTAGTGGATGTATTATTTAATGTATTTATATTATAATTTTGTACATTGTCAACATAACTGGAGTACAAACAGAAAATGAGTCATTAATATTTCACAATATATTATTATATTACATTATTTAACACAACTGTCAGCGAACAATGAAAACAACTGATCCATATTTTGATGATGATTAATTATTAAAACATATTGACACTTTCATAAGACTAAAGGCCTGAACAGCTTTGCTTTGACAGGTGAAGTTGGTTGAATCATTACTATGTGGCTCACTTACTGGCTTACTTTGGGCTACTGCATTAAAAATATCATGTTTTTTCTTCATTTTCTCAAATAAATACTGGTTAAATAAAGGCTCATGGTCAATTTCACCAAATAATGGCAGCACCCCAGTCAATACACAAAGTGTTCCTGCAAATATTACACAAGTTTAGTTTATTTGTCAGGGACCAAATACAACTACATTAATCTTTTAAAGAAAAGATGCATGGTGCTAATTTCCATCTGCAGTCCCTGTACACACAACATTTAAATATACATTGCAAATCACCTCCATTAATAACAACTTAGCTCATTATCAACATTAGCTCATCAATAAAAAATTCTAGTTTCACATACACCATCTGGCTAAGAATTTATTCAATACTAACATACTTGTGTTCTACATATTACACAAAAAACACAATCAATAGTCTCCAGAGTGATGCTGACACAGTTGGTGATGAAGGATGTGTTTCTTTAAGTTACGGGTTAAGGTCTACAGACAACTTCAGCCAATCAGGAAGCTGGTTCCACTGTTTTATGGTTTTATATGAAAAGTTTGTGCAAAGATGGAGAAAGTCCTGGTTTCTGATCTCTTAGCAGTGAGCTCTTATTTTGAAATGGTGACAGGAAGTGTTGAGGTTGTGTTTACAGCATGAGGCACTGACTTTAAGGTTTTGATCCACTCTACTCCCAATCCAGTTTGACTGACTTGTTGTCCTGAAATATGACCAGATACATTTCACAGGAGGATCCATGGTGTGTTCATTATTTAGGATTTTTACCTCCACCAACGAGGTTCTGTTTTTGCCGGGGTTTGTTTGTCTGTTGGTTTCCAAAATAACTCTAAAAGTTACAGATGGATTTTGATGAAATTTTCAGGGATTGTCCAGATGGGGATCAGGAACAAATGATTAGATTTTGGAAGTGATCTGGATCACCGTCTGGATCCAGGAATGTTTTGAAGGATTCTTTAACATTGTGAGATAGGACCATATGTGACATTTATGCAGATGACTCCACCAAAAATGGTCAAGACACTTTGAAAAAAAATACAGGACAAGTTTCTAACATGGTCTACAATATATCAGACTGATCTGGATAAAGGAATAATTTCAGATAATATGATCCAGAATATGAAAAAAACAGGATCTTTGTCTTTTGCATCATAGAAAGAGAACAAATGAAGCTAGAAACATGCAACAGACATCTTTAAACAGCCACGACGCTGTGGAGCTAATATTGATATAAATAAACACAAGACTAATACTAGTAATATCTTTGGTGGAAGTCACAATATGGAAGGAAATGTTGTA